>PVJX010010572.1:0-56499 GCA_004027295.1 Dolichotis patagonum
GGATTTGGTGTGAAATTATAAAGAATACCAATTTTTCCCATGGACCAGTCTTGGGGATTTGAATCTGTAAGTAGAACTTAAGTGTCAGAGGCCCCCAGTGCCTGTGACATAAGCCAGCTTCTATCCAGGCAGGCGGCTGCACAGTCACACTCCATAAAAGGTGTTTCTGAGATGTAAGGATCCTGATTTAAAATGAATCCCTGAGATGCCACGTGGCCCATCGGGAAAAGTGTGATTTGTATTCATCTTACTCTTCCTGACACTTGCAACAGGCACGTCTTTGCATTTTTCTGGTGTTATGGTTTCACCAACAAAAACCAGGGCAGGAATATGTGTAGTAAGTATTTACCCTTCTTCCTTCCCTTGTGAGTGATTTTGTATATCTACTGCTGAAGCCAGCACTAGGAGGTCATTTAGATGCGGTGAGATGACAGGATTTCGTCTGTGACAGCCAGACACATACACAAAGATTTCTGGGACAGTGGCTTTTGGAGGATGAACAAAATGTGATCGTTACTTTCGAGTCAAATAAGGAATCAGCGAGTCTAGTCTACTGTTATTTAAATAGTTGGGTAGTTTAAGGAGCCAAATGCTGGCACAAAAATCTTTAAGCAGTTCTAGTACTTGAAGAAAGCAAACTGACAGAAACAGAAGTGGAAGTCAGGCATGGTGACTCAGGCCTGTAATGCCAGCACTCGGGAGGCTGAGGCAGGGGGTCACAAGTTTTAGACAGTCCTGGCAACGTAGTGACTTAGTGGAGCTCTATCTCAAAACAAAAAATACAGAAGGGCTAGGAATGTAGCTCAGTGGTCAAGATTTTTTTTCCTAGCGTGTGTGAGGCTCTGGGTTCAGTCCTCCCCGACCCCACAATAAAATAATATAAAACCTGTATTGTTAAAGTGTGTACATGCATTGGTTTTCAGAAAAAAATATTTTAGAAATATATTGCCCATTTCTTCGTGGATTTTTTTTTTCACAGAAGAACTTGAAACGTTGACTATATATGTTGTTCAATGCTTAACTTCTAACTTTAAATTCAAGTTCTCTGGCTTCCCATAGGACAGAGGACACCTTCCAGGCAAACATGGCTGTGCGTGGCATTTTGGCTTTACATAAAAGTGGCCCCACATGCCGTACTTGTTGAGTCCCTGGTTTTATTTTATAGTATTTTGTTTTGTTTGTGTCCTTTGCTTTACTTTCCATCCAGAGCTGGCAGCAGCGACCAGCCTGTGAGATCTACCAGTATTTCCCCCACTGTTTAACCAGCATTCCAGCTCAACTGGGAATCTTGCAGTTTTGCTGGAAACTTCATCACTTTGTCTCTCCGGGAATCATAAGTATAAGAACTCTGCTTCTCTACAAAGCCCAAGGGAGACAGCGGGTGTCCTGGGGTTCTAGTCTCACCGGAGTTCCAGTGCTGGTCACAGAAAAGTCAGAACCTTCTTGAGTTCTTCCCGCTCTGAACACTTGGAGGAGCTCTTCTCCCAGGTCCTAATGGGTCCTGAGAACTGGACGCAATTTGCCAAACCTCCCTATCGGTGAATGCCTGTGTGAATCCCGAGACTTTGCAGTAAATCGTCTGTGATAGGAAGACACACGTTAGCAGTTTGACAAGTTCAGTTCACCTTAGCTCCTGTATGGGACAGGCAATCCGGGGTGTGTAAGGCAAGCTCACAGAGTCACAAAGGTGGGTAGGGCAAGCTCACAGAGTCACGCAGGACCCAGGCGTTTTCATATTCTGGTTTACCATGCCTCATGTACTGTTGTGGCTGCTTGGGATCCAGCTTTCACATATACATTCCAGAAAACAGGCAGGTAAGAGAGAAAGGAGGAATACCATCACTCCGAACCCGGTAAAGATGTTGTCCATAGGTAAAACTGTGCTTCCACCAATTCTCCAGAACTTAAACAGCCAAATCCATTGGGAGGCTATGACGTGCATTTCCTTTCACAAAATTTTTACGAATTTACAGAGATTGTTGTACTAAAATGTAGGAGATTTCTAGAAGTACCAGCCCTGTGCTTGTATTGATGTTGTCCTGTGTCAGGTGAGCTAGGCTGAATCCCTAGAAATCCTTTGCCGGGGTGTTCTCAGAAGGATCTGACAAGAGGCATCTGTCAGGAAGAGAAGCAATGGCTGTTGTGTGGGTCCCTTGTAAAGCTCTATGAAGAAGTGTAGAGATTCCATCTTACCCCAGAAAGAATGGCCGCCACCAATAAATCAATAACAGATGCCCATGAGACTGTCAGGGAAGGTAAAATCCTGTACACTGTTGGTAGGAGTGTACACTAGCACAACCACTATGGAAAGCAGTGTGGAGATTCCTCAGAAAACTCCAACTAGAAATGCCATCTGACCCAGCTCTTCCCTTCTAGGTGTCTTCCCCAAAGAGTTAAAGATCAGTATGATTGTTAGAGTGATCCATGCACACCCATGTTTACAGAAGCTTGATTCATAACAGCCAAATCTTGGAAGTGGCCTATGTATCCATCAGCAGATGACTGGATTAAGACAATGTGGTTGTTATGTACAACAGAGTACTAGTCTGCCGTAAAAAGGGATAGATTTGAGTCATTTGTAGGAAAATGGATACACATGCTGACCATAATGTGAAGTGAAATAAATCAGACACGCGAGCTTAAATAGCATATGGTTTCTTTCAGATGAGAAACTCCAATGATAAATAAAGACCAAAATTAAAGATGGATAAGAAGCAGGAAGATAGATCCTTCTCAAATGGGAAGGGATCAAGAAGGGAGGGAGGGGTTAGGGAGGGAAAAGAAAGAGGGTAGAAAAACAATTAAAATGTGTGCGTGTGCCAACACCACACAAGGAATATAAACCTTACATCCAACACCACACAAGGAATATAAACCTTACATCCTGGAAACATGCGATTAAAAGTAAAAGAAGTAGAGAGTAAATAAATACACAGAGATAGCTAGATGGTTAATGGACACCATTCATCAACCAACATGTCTACTTTGGGCATGTGTGTAGGTCTACACTTGCTGTTTCACGAAGGAGATAGGAGTATGTGTTTATGTCTATTGTGTATATCTGAGGTGGAGAATTTATAACATGCACAGGTATAGGTGGTCATATTTCTGCATTATATATATATATAGTTTACCTTTAGGTTCGGCTCTCCCTCTGATAAGTTCCTGATACCCAATTTTGTGGGATTGTGTAAGCCCTGCAATGTAAGATACAAAAACTTGGGAACCTAGGATAGACCCTGCCCTAACAGAGACACACACACACACACACACACATATGAAAACAAAGTGGAACAGAACAGAACAAAAAAAGGAAGCTGACCTATTCCACTAGCTCCAAGGAACATACAAATAAATCTTAAGCCCCATGAGTAAGATTAGTGGAACTTCAGTTATTTGTGCACTGGAATTAAGATTTATCTCTGGTGTGATACTTCCATTTTCATTCATGTCAAATCTCAGTGGCTCCATGGAGTCGTGAAAAGACCAAGGTTTCAGATCATTATTTAAATATATCTTGGGGTAAAAATGTTGTCTTAGAATTGGCGGCCAGTAGAAGACTTTGTAATCACTTTTCCCAGAAGTCTTTGTTCACCCTGAAGTTGACTGGGAAAACTATTGTCTTATAAAAGTACAGTTTGGAATGAAATGCAGGCTTTCTAACATTTTAAAAGTCTGTTTCACACAGAAGAAAAATGATTCAGAAATGCTTGGGTGATCAGTTATAAAACAGAGCTTTCAAAATGAAAATAGCTTATGTTAAGGCAGAGGGATCCTGGTGAACTATCGTGGGTCACTTGGAAGGTTAGGATTAAATTGACAGGTACAGGAAATCGCCTAAAGTTTTTCAGTATTTGCATGAAGCTTTGGAAGTGATGTTTGCTGAATTATGTTGCCTCTAAGAAAAAGAAATCTAGAAAGATTTTTCTGAGGAAAGAGTCTGTCCATATGTTCTGCATTTTTGCACCTGACCAATGCATTAATTCTAAGGTCAGTGAGGTAGAGGAGACATGAATAGTATTTGTCTCTCTCTCCTCATCTCCTTTAGCTTCTTCTTCTCTGTCTCCAGGTTATATTATGTCAACCAGGGCAAAGAGTCCACTACTGCTGAAATACTTGGGAACGCTGATGGGGTTTGCTTTTTCAAGTTTGGAATTTTATCTTACGTAGCTTTCTCAACGGTCCAAAAGCCATGACAGGATATCTTCTATCAAATTTTCACACTTTCTTGTCTTCCCTTGGCATCCTGGGATAGCTTTCACTGGCATTTATAAAAGCTATTCATTTAATGAAAACATTGATTGTGTACCAAAGCATGACACTTATCAGGAAATCTAGTATAATGCTGGAATCATGGGACATCAAATTTGGGTTAAATAAGATGGATTAATATAACTAATGAGTTTGGGAGAACATAAAATTTTAATCTCCTGTTCAAATGTGTATGCCCCAATTTATCTCTATTTTGTCAATATGCTTCATTTGTGAAAAATTGGCCTCCATTTTCTCTGTGCTGAGTAGGTAATGAAAGAAATTTGTGATTTAATGTTTACCCTACTATGCAGACAGCTTCGTGATGTCAGTTCTCTGTCCTAGATGGTCCCTTGTACGAAGTGAAAACCTGAGTCTAAAGTCAGTTTGGAAACCTTCAGTGACTGACAAGAATATTAGAATGTGTCCATGATGACATGAAAGGATTTTTGAGGCTAAGTCAAAGCCTCAGTGCCTCATTTTGAGTAGGAAGCAAACTGTGCCTCGGTGATTCCCACGTGAGAACCTGCCGGAGAAGGAAAAGGGCATTTCCATGCCTCTGTGTGCATTGTGCCTTTATAACACTCGTCACACTTGCACACATTTAGATCTGTTAAAATTCACTGGGGTGCTGTGGACTTGGTGGCAGGGAGGACTTAAATAGGTGGCAGCATACCCAGTAATATCTAATTAATTGCTGACCCTAGTTAATCTGAGATTCATGAGGAACCCTGTTGTTCATTATTATTATTATTATTATTATTATTATTATTGTATTTAAAGTTTATCATGGCAATGTCTTGTGCTTTAGGGCTGGGAGGTGTAACTCAGTGGTAGAACACTTGCCCGGCATGCATGGAGCCCTGGACTCAATCCTCAACACCACAAAACACCTGCATTGTGATGTTTCATCCTCTTTTCTGAAAATAAAGCCTGATGATTTGAACACGCATCTCTTTCTCCCTTAGTTCGCATGATTCCCCTGGGAATTTTAATGAAGCTTAACGTGGTTTGGAAAAATGTATTACAGTGGAAGATAATGACATGGCACAGGCCCTGTGACGTATGGTATTTCTGCCAGTGTCATTTCTAGTTAAGTTGGTGGCACTCTGAAGCATAGATTAGCAAGCTTCCTTCCCTGTCTTGCCACATCTGCATGAGAGTTCCCGACTTTCTCTAAAATTCTGGGGAAGATACATATTGCGGATTGCTGACCCAGTGTCTACCCTCTTTCTCTGTGGAGCCCAAAAAGTCACCAGGGTGTGTGTGGCCTGAGCTGGTTGCTGCCTGCTCAGCAGGAAGCTTCCTGGGGGAGATTCATGAGTGACAGGTGCCCGGCGTCATCATGCTTCCTCATTAAGTCCTGCACCATGGACAAGGACCCTTTATGGATGACCCTTATCAGAGCAGGATCAGCAAACAGGCCAGTGATTCCATGGCTGAGTTGTGTGGCATTAAAGGTTCCACTGGAAGATGACTGGGGACCCCTAGCCGCCCTCAAATAGCTCTTCTTATAAAAGTGACAAAGGGTTGCATTTCAGTGCCCAAAGGTCCTGCAGAGCTGTCTTTCATTCCTTCCTGTTGCACCAGTGGTTCCTAACCCTTGAGAGACTGCTGTGGAACCTCAGAAGAGCACAAAGCCCAGGGAGTATTGAAAACTGAGGACACATAGTTCTTATACAAAGTGCAGTCGGACATAACCAGGTTCCAAGGTGGCAGGAGACAATGCACAGACTGATTAAAATCAACAGGCAGCACTCTATCCCCAAACATAAGCCAGCCGTGGAAGCCTTAGTGGTGAATGATGATATCGGATGGTGTTATAGCTTTTGCCTAAATATTCCCCCAAAGCCTCTGTGGTTGTAGGTGAGGCTTTTCAGAGGTGGCTGGATCTGGAGTGGATAAATTAGTCTGCTGACTGGTTTGGCATAGTTCTGGGCATGGATAATGGGAGAACCCAGCCCGTGTGCGAGTGCTACCCATCCTGATAGCTTGGATAGAATGTAAGGGACAGAAAGAGGGCTGCTGCCATGATGTGCTGTTGCTTCACCACTTTGTTGCTTTCTACCTAGCATGCCATGGACTGTTTCTGCTCTGTGATTCGCCTGCACCATGCTACGCTGCCTTGGAGCCAGCCAGCTATGGACTGAAACCTCTACAAAGTGTGAGCTGAAATAAACCTTTCCTCCTCTGGGGTGTCAGATACTGCATTTTGTCTCAGTGACAAGAAAAGTAACTAAGACAGGTGGCTAATGTGAGAATTTGTGGCAACAGTTTACAATATCCCCAGCCACCTATGTGAGTCACATAAGGGAGTGATTCTCCCTGTTCACAAGAGTCAGTTGTTGACTTCTGAACCTTTACATATTAGCACCGTTTAAAAAATAGCTTGAAAAACAAGATATCCAACTGCTGAATGAAAGTGACCTAAAGGAAATAGCCAATGGAGTCTAGAAAGATTATTTTATTTCATTCATTTCCTTTTAGTTTTCATGTTGACTACTTCTTATGACAGTCGGGAATTACTGACAACACACGAAAAACTCGAGCAATGCACAACTGTTTCACAGCAGCAGAATATGTAATATAGCAACTGTGGGAGGCAGAAATATGAAACCATAGCAATGTAAAAGAGGTCAGCTTTATTCTGTTATTTGTTTTCTTTCCATTTCAAGGCTCCAGTAGTCCAGGCCTGCTTTGCAGATCATAGCTTGGGAACTTAGAATTCCCCTGCCCCGTCTCTTAAGAATTCCTGCATGGTGGTTTTGAGTTTAGGTCCAAAGAGTAGGAACTGACTCTTGTGAACAGGGAGAATCACTCCCTGATGTGACTCCCTTAGGTGGCAGGAAGAAGCTGAAAGTCTCCATGGGGAAAGCACACCTCAAATATACCACTTTCTTCTTCCTATGGCTACGCTAGTCGCACGGGAATGTGGGATGGTGAATGTTTCACTGAGGCTCATTGATACCCTCAACATCCTGGTTCTGGTAACCACAAAGAAGGGGAAGATGGGTACTCAGTGGGCAAGTGGTATGATGGATGGGGCCATCAGATTTCAGCAGAAGCATGCAAACATGCACACAGCTGGCAAAGGCTTACTCCTGAAGGTAGACTTACAGAGCGCTGACAGGGACTCATGTCTCTTCTGTAAATGGAGAGAGAATTAAGAGCAGGTGTCACGGGGACAAACGTGAGGCAGGAAATCACTTAATATTGAAAGCGTGAGGCACCCCTTCTCCTAAGAGAGAAAGAAAGGATATGTGTCCTAATGAAAAGGAGGCTGTAATTAGAAGGCAGGGCACGTTAAGGCAATTAGGAAAATTACAAAAGATTTTGAAAGAGAGATAAAGTGTCTTGAAATGTTTACTGGTGCTATAACCAAATAGCAGAGCCTGAGTCCTTTAAAAGGAAAAAAGTTGGCCCCAGCCTCTCTCTTTGAATCATCACCATTCATGGACTGGAGGTAAAGAGAACAAAACCACACCAGCATGCAAGCACAGTCTGTGAACCAGTGCCGTGCAAAGGCCACCACCGGACTGGAGCAATGTGCAGGCTGGCAAACAAGAAGTACCAACCACTCCCACCACCCCACCATAAGCGACCAGCTTATATCTGGAGGAACACAGGCTGTGATAATAGCTATGAAGGTGAAATGCAATTGGATGCCTGTGGTGCTTTGGTGTTTCACTAACACTGCAGGTCTAGGGCCAGTGGTCAAATCAAAGTTCAGTGGATAGTGGTATGCAGTGTGGCATCTAGGGGGATCTCCTATGGGTTGCAGCCATTGTTGATTCCCTATGGTCTTGTTTTAGAAGTCCTACGTCATTTCCATTGTTTTTCTGGGTTGGGTTTTAGTCTCTTTTGTTTTGTTTATTTTAAATCCGATGGCAGGAGCAGCTATTTCCAAGATAGCAAGATATATTATGGTAGCCATTTTGGATTTACTATTGGCTTGTTTTGAAGTCCTTTATTGCATTCATTGTTTTGTTTTTATTGTTTCTATTTTATTCTGTTCTGTTTGATTTTTACTATGTCTAAAGTTATCTACATTATTTTGAAGACATCAAATGGCATTATGGTAATTATTGTAGATTTCCTAATGTTTTGAAGTTCTGTATCACATTGATTTATTTTGATTGGTTTTATTCTGTTGTATCCTCTTTAAAATACAAAAAAAGGAAAACGTGCTATATTAGATCCCACTTTTCATGGATGCCAACTCCAGACTCAGGCAGCAATATTCACGGATGAGACCAACACCAAGGTTACTTTTGCTTCCTAATAACTTACTCTTGAACTAACCCATCCAAACTCGGAAGACTTACCTCACTCTTAGGACATGAGCGTTAATCTTTCCAAGAGTGGTATTGTAGTGTGGATTCAAAATCTTCCCCTAGACTCCCATGCTAATGGATTAGTTGCCAAATAATGGGTTTTTGGAAGCAATTGCATCATGAGGGCTCTCTGTGCATCAGTGGATTCACCCACTGATAGATTTGTAATGTCTTACTGCATTGTGGGAGGTCATGAAGACCTGGGAGGAGGGGTATAGTTGGAGGGACTGGGTCATGGACTTGGAGACTATATCTTGTCCCCAGTCCCTTCGGTTTTGGATCTTCACGTTATCTCTGGGCCACAGCGGTGGATCTACTTCACCATGAGCTAAAATCTCTGAAACTGTGCATCAGAATACATCCTTCCTCCTTTCAGTGCCTTTTCTCAGTTATTTGGACACAGGGTTGGAAAGCCCGCTAACACAGACAGGGCCTTACAGGAGCTAGGTTCCTCCCACTGTGTCCACTCTTAATGATCACTCCATCTTTTAGTGGTGTTATTTTCCACACCAAACTTCCAGCACTCAAACTTTTGGGGGCGAGACTGTATGCAAACCACAGCACAGGGAACAGGGCTCATTAGAAGAAGAAAGGAAGTTAGTGCCCACTAAAGCTTCCTGTGTGGGGGATTGGGCTGTGCCACTGTGTGCAGACTGAGCAAAGAGAGGAAAGGAATGAAGCAATCATGCGGGTTTTTCAGAGGGTCTTGCATTGTGCCTTAATAGGTTTCCAGCAATTGTGTCCTAACTGAAGAAAAAGCAAAGTGTGCCTTCTAGGTTTTCTAGCTACTTGGCAAAATTGTGTGATCTACAAGCAGGCAGGAAAGAAGAGGGACATCTTGGGGAAAGAAGATGGTCCCCTTTGAGATGCAGTCACATTGAGGAAATAGTTGTATGGGTTGTAGACACAATGGACCTAAAGCATAGCAGAGCAGGGAGATCTGCATATATTTAGGTGGTCACCGTGGAGGAAGACCATTTTCTAAAGAGATGAAGATGAAGAATTATAGGGAATACAAAAACTGGTCTAAGGAATAGGTTACCAAAAATGGAAGACCATGAAGTGAAAGAGACATGATAGGTAATCAGCCATAATCAGCAATAATGTGGCAACATGCACACACAGAAAGAGCAAAGGTGTAGAGTGGCTGTGTGACCAGAAAACTTTAATAAGAATGAGAGGTCAAGAATAATGGGCAAGAGCAGGCATTTAGATTTGGGCAAGTAAGACCGTTCACAACACTGGGAAATTGGTATCTGTCCTTAAGAAATAGGAACCTTCCTATGGGCATTTACAGAGGGAAGATGAGGCATGAAAACAGGTTAGTAGGCAAGAATAAAGATGCAGAAAGTTCAGAACACAGCTTGGAGAAGCTATGAGCTTGTCTCTTATTTTGCTTGTCCCTTAAGGCAGAGGCAATTTAGGTGTCCATGGAAACAAAGACCTGTACAAGAAACCAAATAGACTTCCAAGGAGACATTTCTCCATCTTGTCTAAGCTTTGCTAACCACTGATACACACCTTGTTAAGAATACCAGGAGCCCTGTGGAGTATACTATTGCTTCTTGCATCATAGATGATATTTCCTCTAAACACAGAAATTATATATATTTTTTCAAAATAGATTTGCTGCTGTAAGAATACATTTATTTTATGAACTGAAGAGATAAATTTTATTGTGAACATACTTCAAGCTTCAGTGAGACTATAATATATGTACAGTTCTAGACTCATCAAAAATAAAATAAGAGCTCAAAGATTCAAAATATAAAGTAAATAAGGAAAAGGAAAAATTAATTATCCTGATTTGGTTAGTACATGTTGTTTGCGTGTATTGAAATATCATACTGTAACTCACAAATACATGCAATTGTTATATAAATCAGAATTCTTTTTAAAAAATTAGGATGTGGAAATGCCCATGGCACAGTTTGATCATTACACATTGTATATATGTATCTAATTATTACTCTATCCCATAAATACACAAAATTACAACACTAAGTAATGAAAAGTAAAAGGTACAATAAATAAGACCACATATCACGTTCTAAAAGATGTAAATTTAACTATAACGAAAATAAATCAGAGCTGATAAAAAAAAACTTACTGAAACATGAATCAGGCAGCTAATCCTAGGTGCAGTGGCATATGTTTGTAATTCCATTTACTTGTGAGACTATGGCAGGAGGATCACAAGTTCAGGGCCAGTGAAAGGCTGGGGATATATCTCAGTGTCATGTCCTGGGTTCAAGTCTAAGTCCCGCAAAAATAAACACATAAGTACATAAAGAGAAGGAACACAAGAAAATGTCAAGACTCAGGAGCAGAATACAATCTCAGACCTCCAGCCCATACAAAACAAGTTCAGGAGATACAGACGTAGTAGAAATTAGAGATCACACAGCAGAAATTTCTGAAAAGATAACAACTGACGTAAAGAAGCTGCTTAGTTCTTGTGTTATTTGGTTAATTTTACATGCCTGTGTCTGATGCTCTGCACAGCTAGTTTGAAGATAGCAAGAGGCATCATGGTAGACATTTTAATTTTCTATTATCTTGTTTTGAAGTCCTGTATCATTTTGTTTTTTTGGTTTGGTTTTATTCCATTTTGTTTTACTTGATTTTATTATGTCTGATGGTTTGGACAGCTCTTTTGAAGATAATGAGATGAATTATGGTAATCATTGTAGATATCCTGTTATCTTGTTTTGAAGTCCTATATCATTTTCACTGTTTTGTTTAGATTGGCTTCATTCTGTTTTATTTTGTTTGGTTTTATTCTCTTTAAAATAAATTTAAAAAGAAACTTTTACAAGTAACTATAGATGTAGGGTGCCTGCATAACATGCATTAGGATCTGGGTTCAATCCCCATTTAGTCCCCACCCTGACATACAATACACACACACACACACACACAATCAGGCAGCTGAAGATGTGCATTTGAGTTTCTAGTTCATTACTAAAGTAATATAGAACTTATGATTCTACTTAGTGTCTATGGTCCTTGGTTTCATCATTTGTAAAATAATAACTTTGAAAAGATGCTTCATAAAACATTTTCCTATGCTCTTCTTAGATTGCAGAAGAAGAACATATTCATTATCTTT
Source organism: Dolichotis patagonum (assembly GCA_004027295.1). Lineage (NCBI taxonomy): Eukaryota > Metazoa > Chordata > Mammalia > Rodentia > Caviidae > Dolichotis > Dolichotis patagonum. The sequence goes on from PVJX010010572.1 coordinate 11,698, forward strand.
CCTTCACTAGAACAGATACCTGAGATAAGCAACTTACAAAGAGAAAACTGTTCTTTCACCTTGCTTTTTCAAACATTTCCGTCCATGATTGGCCCTGTTGCTCTCGACCTGCAGGAAGGTAGCACATGGTTGTGGGAGCACGTTGTAGTGCATGACTTGTTACCTTGTAGCTAGAAAGTGCAGGAGAGAGGGGGCAGGGAGCTGGATTTCTACCACTAACTTCCATGGCACGGTCCCAATGACCTAAAAGCCTCCCATTAAACACCTCTTAATGGTGCCATAGGATGGAAACTAAGCCTCTAACACAAGGCTTTGGGGAGACTGTCCAGGTTGAAAATACTGCAAAGAGATTGATATTTGGGAGATGGAAAATTTATAGAGCATGCTTCCTTTTTGGTTAGGAGAAGCAATTTATAGGTCGAGTATCATCCAATAGTACTTGATTTTTCCATCATCTGAAAAGGAATATGTCACAGAGTTATGTGTGGTGTCATCCCATTGCTAGCCTATCCTTCTGTCCTGTCATACATCCTCTTGGTACATATCTCTCTTGGCAGGTGGATTTTATCACTAGCAGCAAGGGACACCTGCCTGGTTGTTCTTGAAGAAAAACAAAAATTAGTGGATTTGCAGTGTGCTGATGACTCCTGGTTTGCATTCTTAGTGAAAAATCAGGCCTTTTAACCATCAAATGTACTGAAAAAAATGGAGACAAATACCTTGTCAGAATAATTTATGTCTGTGTATTCTTGAACGTGACAGTCTTTTTACTAACAAAATAGACTCATTTCTTAAACAGTGTGATGAGTGCCTTGTGGTCGATCTCCTTCTCAAATTCCCAGTCATGTTGGACAGGCAGCTTGTATAACAACCTTCATGGGGTAATGAAACCCAGGCATTGGATATTGCAGCTTACAAGGATATAAATTTCTAGGGGCTTGGGAGAAAACATCAACACCAAAACTATGATAAGACTTAGAATGTCTTATATGCACGACTTACAGAGTCACCCTTTGCAAAAGCAAGTGCTGACTTTTGTACAAACACTGCTGCAAGGCTGAGTGCAAAGGGCGAAAGCAATCAGAGTTCTCCAAATGCAGTCTGACTGAGAGGCCGGGTTAGGTTACTTTTTAAAGGAGTAGTGAAAGCTGGCGGATCAGACCAAGGTACATAGACAGGCGGGAACAGGCAAAGTTTAAGAGCCCAGTATGCAGACGGGTGTCTCGTGTGTGTTTTGCGCTGTACAAAACAGCGGGAGCTCTACACCCTACATGCACAGATACCAAAGTGACGCTAGTGCCTTCAGAAATCTGGGAACGTGGCCAAGGAACACTCCTGTGTTGGCACACAGAGCTGCTTGCTTGAGAAAAGTCAGGAAAAGTCACGTCAAGCACATGCCCGGTGATGTGTGATCCAGGTGCGGACATAGGGCTCGGCACAAAGACGGACACTTTTGGACGGGCCCTTTGACAGCGTCACAGGGTTGCTCCCCTTGTGCACGTGTGTAAAAAATACACCTGGAAAAGGCAGGGCACATCCTTGGTTACTCCGGTCCCCAAACTCGACACTCTCTCTTTCCTCCACTGTATTTACGTGTGAGGTTACCTTTTGAGCAATAAATAAACACATTTTTTTAAAAAATACATTTTGTTTCAAGGAAAAAAAAGAAAAAAACCTAAAACAAAACTTGAAAACACATCAAGCAAGGGGTCACCAATGGTACCTACACTGCACATTGTCATCCCCAAATCATGCACCCAGAGCACAAGACATCTGCTTACAATTGTTTGAACAAAACCAGCACAAATCTGTCACTTCAGTCAACTCAGAGAAATCAGTAGTATAACTACCTTAAGTATTTCTATATGCATATACATACACGTATGTTGTTACATTCAGCTTCTCACACTAGTGAGACAATGCAGTATTTACATATGTGTGCATTATTTGTTTCACTAATGAGTACGGTCTCAAGTTGCATCCAGATAAATACGCTTTTAAGAAGAAAAATCTAAAATATCATCTAAAAGGCCTATTCTTCAAACTTTGAAAGAGGATTCTTTGTTCAGTGCCAGCTTGTATACTGCATAGGCTCTTCATTGCTGCATAGGCTTTAATTTTGAGAGCATCAGATGACAATGAGGTGAGTTTTTGCAGAAAGAAAAATGCACACATCCACACACACGCTCATGATCTTATTTCGTGAGCTTCAGTTTTTTAACAAAGAAAGCTGGTGTAGGATATATGCAGAGGCATACCAACTTTGCAGGGTTCTGTGAATGTTAATTTATCTAACTCATTTTAATCTCTACGTATCTATCAGCTGTACCTGTTTACTGATTTGTGTATCTGTATTGGTCATGTATGTGTTTCTATTCTATCCTCTGTCATCTGTGTTTATCATCTCTGTGTATATGTGTATCTATCCATCTGCATATCAGTGGTATTTCTGACTACACAGCGTGTTGCTAGAACAAAACCTTCATAACAGAGAAATGGACATATATTAATGTCACCTATGCCGTTCACCTAGTGGCTTCTAATATATGGGAGTTTGATTCATGAGGTCAAATTACTCGTGGAGCCGGTGATTATTTAATGAGTATCTACTTTGTGCAAAGCTCACACCAGAAGTCAACTAAATATCACCCCTTTCCATCATCAAATATTTGCAGTACACATTTCCTAAAGTCACACAAAAGATGGTGTTGCCGTTTTAGAGGAAAATCCACGTCCTAAATCCAGCTCCACACATGAATGTCATCGTTACAGTCTGCGATAGAGCCCAAGTCAGAATTTTTTCTCAACAGATACGTTGGTTTTGTGTTAGTGTTCTGTTTCTTGTTCCTGTATTTCTCTTCACCCGTCATTGCTACTACCCCTGCTGTTGGTAAAAGCATCTAAGAAAACAGCATCACCTCATGGATTCCTGTCTGCAGAGAGGCAAAGGTTTCTGCTACATTAATCTCTTCAAGGCTGCTTTGGCAGAAGACGGGCTGCCCTTTTAATCTTACACCCTCCACTCTGAGCCAAGGACTTCCAAACAGCTTCTTTGTAGCAAGTCAAGAGGGAATCTACCTTTTATTCCTCCCTGGGGTGAAGAGCACACTTAGCAAGAGGGGTCAGAGTTCTGAGGAGGTCTGAGCTGCTGGAAGGCGGAGGTCACTGGGTCTCTGTAACAAGGTCACTGCAGCGTTTCCAGCAGGGCCAGTCAAGGCTGTTGTCTAATCAGAGGACTAGCCGCTGGGGAAGCATTTCAGGTTGAAGAGACCTTTGTATTAGAGACTGAAGGTTCCCCAGGTAGCGCTTCATTCAATATGGATTGACTCAGGAGATCATTGTGTGTTCACTAACAGAGTTTGGTGACGCCTAACAGGGACCCAAAGGTGGTAGAAATCAGAGCTGCTTCCTGCAAGTGTAGAGCTGGCTTGACTTCTTTCAAGGGCTACAAAACAGAAAAAGAAAATTAATGATCATTTGGCTTAAAAATTGGCGTGGTCACATTGCAGAAAGGGTGAGATGAAATAGAGGTCGATGGGAACACAGTAGTTTTCTATTAGTGGATAAACACTGTGGGGAACACTGAAGGAATTTGTTGCCACTATCTGCCTCCTTCCTGCAGTGTACAAATTAGCTTTTAGGCCAGATCTGGCCTTCTAGCTGCTTTTGTGAATAAAGTTTTATTGCAGCTATGACCATTCATACATAAGCTGTCTCTATTGGCTTTTGTACTGTCATAGCAGAGTTGATATTTAACAGATGTGAGTCTTCAATTCGCAAATCCTAAAATAGTTATTTTCTGACACCAAGAAAACCCATGCTACCACTCACAATTTCTATTAAATTATTTCTTCTTTTTTTATTTTTATTTCTAAGGTTACTGGGGATTGCACTCACAACCTTGCACTTGCCAGGCAGGCAGTTACACTGTTAAACTAAATCCCCACCCTAAATTGTCTCTTCTGTGAGTTCCATCCTAGAAGGACCCCACCTGATCTGATGTCTCTTTCCCAAAATATCCTATAGCCAAATGGAGCTATGGAGGTCTTGAAAGACGGTTGCCATGACCAAAGAATTAAATTTTACTTTTTATTTAGTTTTAATTAATTTAAAATTAGGTAGCTAATATGGCTAGTAGCTACCATACTGGATTCTTGGGATAGCATTTTGATTACCTCAGAAACCAAGATACTAAAAAGTTTGGCAATCTCTGGTCATGTTGTGATACCCTTTTTCTAATTTTTTTTTATTGTGAAATATACACATGTATACATACAATGTGCAGAAATGTAATCGTGACATTTTAATTTTATTTTTCATTTATTCAGGGTTTAAGTTCATTTTTGAGTTAATGTTTTCAAAAATAGGCATAATTTAAATAATTTTAACCAGTTTCATAATAAAATTATGTTCCTCAGTTTATTTCTAATGTTGATTTTCCAGTCCTGATTGTCTGTCTTGTGAATCATGTTTCTTTATAATTATCTGTTCTATTTCCCTTCACACTATGTTTGGTCTCTCTGTTCCTTATTATAGTGGTTTGTACTATCTTGATTGTTGCCGTCATCCACTTTGTTTGAGTTCTTTCCTTGAGCTAATTTCGTTAGCCACTTAGTTTAAGTACTTATTGTAACAATCTTGAATGGGTTTTCCTCAAAAGATGACATTTAGGTTCAAAATCTCCATCTCTCTTTGTTTTTGATATGATTGCTTTAGCATGAGATGTGACTTTGGTTTTCCGCCTTGAGATTGGCTCACCTTTTGATTCACAACATTTGAGACAATCAACTGGTTTTTCTTTTTAACACTTTTCTACATCTTTTTATAAAATCTCCTGATATTCCAGTTTAATGGCTGTTGGACTTTGTCATTTATTCGGTAAAATTTCCGGCATCTATTTGATTTTTTTTTTCTCCTGCTTTGTCACTTTGTGGCCAGTGTGTGTTTTTTCTACACATCTGTGTTATAAATCACTCCATGCCTTTCCACTGTCTTAATCTGTCTGTAATGTGTTCATCTGTTACTTATCTCAATGAGCTTTTTTTAATTTTTATAAGTTCATATTGGTACTGTTTCAAAAATCTGCCTGTCATTTTCATAGTATCATCCTCCTTATGTTTTTAATTCCTGCTAGTTTTGTTTACACATTTAATTACACTTACCTTATACTACGTATTAAATGCAGACACTATATATCAGCATAGACCCCAAAAGCGTAGCATAAAGTGGTAAAATGCAAGGTACAGGACAATACCTACTGTCAACTAGTTAGGTACTTTTAAGAATGTGTAGATGTTTTGCAAATGTGAAGGGGACTGAGAGATGGAGGAAGGGGGATGATAAATAAGTAAGATGTGTTATGCACGTGTATCAATTCCCCATTAGGAATGCAATCATTATGTACTGCAAGTATGTGCTAAGAAAAAATAAACATTGGAAAGATAAAACATAAAGACCATGCAGAGGCCACATGTGCTAGAGTAGGTCTGAACTCCCAGCTCCTCAGGAGCTTGAAGCAGGAGAATAGTAAGGTCAAGTCCAGACTACACAGCTTAGTGACACCCTGTCACAAAATAAAACACAGGTATCTGGAGATGTATCTCAGTAGGAAAGCAAGCATGAGACTCCAGGTACTATCCCTTTGACTGCAGGAAAAAATAGACATAGTACTACTCATGGCAGTTACTAAGAGATTGTTACTTAGGTGATGTGACTGTGTATGCATTACATTTTCAATAACAGTTAACAACCAGAGAAAGAATAATGAGATGTTATTATGAATGACTTCATCTTTGCATGAAATGCTTTGAGCTAAGGCTGTGTACAGAACAGTTGCAACTATGGTGTTGTGAATTTTGGATGACGCGCACCTGGACCATTTGCCTTTCTTTTTGTCTTTCCTTTAGTTAGAAATCTTAAGTTAAATTACAGTAAAGCAAATGTAGCTATGTGCAGAAGATGCGTTATTTAGAGGAAAAGAACCATTGTTATAAGAGGAAATGTTTATAGTGTATTTGGAAAACTACCTTTTTTCATTGGTTCGTGTTTGAAGTACGTACTATTGGCATTCTTTGTGTAGAGTTGGTACATGTGCGTAACACATCTTACTTCCCCTTTTATTCTGTGTTCCCTCTCCTCGCTTCCACGTTCATCTCTTGATTTCCTCCTGCTTTGAGAAATCTCTCTACTTGCTCTCATTTATCTGTTACTCCCCTTGACGTTATTTTTTAATAATCTAGAGGAACTCTCCCTGCTTCCTATTGCTTAACTTTTACTTTCTCCTCCACATTATTTTGTACTAATCTAGAGGAAATGTATCTTTCCATATCGTGTAAACAGAATCACGTCACAACAAATTAAATTGTATAGCCGATTTTCTTTTCTTTCAAGGCATTGAGGCATCGGAGATTGCATTGCATATCGATGATCAGCGTGAAATACTGAGGCTCTTTGTGTTGTCTGGCAGTTTCAGGCCAGCTGCAGCAGAGCTGTGGGCAGCTGTTCCTTGCACACTGTTTGTTGCACAGTGTGTCACGATTCAGGTGTGGTCAGAGGACAGTGGGACAACCAGGGATACAGCTATCCATCCCTGTTGGTGATTAATATTCACTGAAAATTCTCAGAGATGTGCCCAGTGTTACTGCAGTACACAATAGCTTTCTCTGCATTATTCAGAGTGGTAGGGAGGCACTGCAAATTAAGGAAGAAGGAATACGATTGAACATTAGTATAATGAATGATGTAAATGGGAAAAAATATTTCAGATGAATTTGCTTAGAAATAAATGAGGATTTTAATTACATTTGCAGCTTCATTAATTGAAATTGGGTTATTCAGCAGTCTTACATCTTCTTGATTCAGCTTTGGAAATTTATATGTAGCTAGGAATCTGTCCATTTCTTCTGTGTTATTGAACCTATGAGAGTAAATGTTTTCGAATTAGGTATTGATGATCTGCATTTCCACAGGGTCTGTAGTGATTTCACTCTTTTCATTTCTTATTGCATAGATTTATCTTTTTCTTTCCTCTTTTTGATAAGGTTGGCTAAGGGCTTATCAATTTTAATTATTCTTTCAAAAAACGAACTCTTTGATTCATTAATTCTTTGTATTGTTTTCTTAGTTTCAATTGCATTCATTTCTGCTCTGATCTTTGTAATTTCCTGCCTTCTTTGGGCTTTGGGATTGACTTGCTCTTCTTTTTGTAGAAGTTTGAGGTGCAGCATTAGGTTGTTTATGTGTGTTCTTTCCATTTGCCTAATGTGGGAGCGTAGTGCTATAAATTTCCCTCTGAGGACTGCTTTCATTATGTCCCATAAGTTCCGATAATTTGTATTTGCATTTTCGTTCCATTGTAGATATTGTTTAATTTCTTCTGTCATCGCTGATTGTTTAGCAGAGTGTTCTTTACTTTCCATGTGTTTATGGGGTTTTTGTATTAGTTATTGGAAAAGAACAGTTAATACTCATATGTTTAGATCCATTTTACATGTCTAGATCTGGCAACCTCAGCATCCCTCTTGAACGTAACAACATGCGATATTGCAACCATTGTCAAATTCCTATCATCTTTTGTCAGCCTGTATGGTTACTATATTTGGTTTCTTCTTGTTGTTTGTCTGTCTGTATTGCTCTTTGTTTTTCTTTTCTGTGTCTTTTTAATCTTAAATTAAAAAATAAATAAATAAATAAATGGGGGGGTGACTCCATTTCTTTGGGTTATTGGAAAAAAGAAACCTGGGTGGGCACAGCCCGCCTGAATGAAATCTGAGAGTAGCAGCCTTGTGAGAGACCAGGGGAGCACGCTGTCCCTTCTGCCATGTGAGTATGTGGTGGGCGTCTGTGTGCCAGCCTTCCCAGGCCCTGACTGGGCTGTGTCTTTCCCTCCTACTCTCTGGCCTCCGGGACTGTCAGAATCAATTTCTATCATCTGTAAGTCACCAGTTCAAGTTATTTTTGTTTGAGCTGCCTGAGTGGACTAAGAAGCCTCTCAGCTTTTTAAGTAATTTTGATGCTGACTTCATAGTCACACTGTTTATCCATCAACAGGCAGCGTGTATCTTTAGTAGAGGGTCATGGTTTGTTCAGAATCACAGGGATGTGTGACTAGGGCTTTCAAGCCTGGTATTTCTGAGAGAAACAGCAAAGGGTGGTCAACAGACAGTAGATATGGTCCTTGAAGACCGATCAAGACTTTATTACGTGATAAGAAATTTAAATGTCACAAAAGCAAGAAAACAGTGTCATAGTATAACACAGTATCAGCCAACTTTAAAAAATGCCCCTTCATCTCTTCCATTTACTTCACCCACCCATTGAAATCCTACTTCATTAATCAGATAAAAGTCTTCAATTGGATTAGTTGACTAGCGGGGTACATGACTTATTCCCCATTCTCTTCTGGAAAGGTAGGACCTTTCTTCACAATCTCAGCCTTAGCTTATGGCCACAGCTTTTTTAAGAAATCAAAACAGTGTTTCCCTTTATACCCCAAATAAATTAAACAGAACCTCAATATTCTATCATGTTCTGTTTTCGAGGGATCTTCAACAGGAAGAGTAATACATAGTTCCATCAGCTATCCCAGTTTTCCCAGAGGCATCATCAGTTTCTGCCCTTTGTTCTAGAGTGTTGACTAATAATATCAACCTTTTGGGCTCCGAAAATGTTCAGATTGGAATGCTCTATGGCTCAGTTCCTCTAGGTTAGAGGCTGAGATGAAGGAAGGGCCTCATCCCAGATGGAAATGCAGGAGCCAGGTACTAGGAGGAGACAGGATTTGCTGAGAAACCAGCTGTCAAGACTAACAAATTCCACTTGGCATTGTGGCACACTCCTATAATCCCAGCACTCGGGAGACTGAGGCAGGAGGATCATTGCAAATTTGAGTCCAGCCTTGGCTGCAAAGTGAGCTCAAGACTGAACAGCATAAGGAGACCCTGTCTCAAAAGACCAAAAAAAAAAAAAAACCCATAAAAACAGTAACAATTACAGTAGCTAAGTGTAAGCAGATGAGCCTACAGACATTAAGAAGAGTTTTGGTGACTTCACTGCTTAACATAAGCATTTCTCCCTTCTTTTAGGTAACCAGATTAGGACACAAAAATAACCTATCAGTATATTTTGACAGTCAGAGTGACTCTTCTAGGGAGCCTGCGTTGCTGATTTTAACTGAAACATGACTGGATCTTTCTGGAATTCTACAAATTCTAATCTGTTTTGGTGTTGAAATGAGTAGGACTTATTTTCAAAGCAAATTGTTACCTCCTTGACATAGCAGATGTTAGCAGCTGGGACCCTAATGATTCATGCAATAAAGTCTCTCACTGTCTCTCTCCTGGGCATGGAACCCAGGGTTGCTGTGTGCTAAGCAAGGCCTCTAATAGTGAGCTACATCCTAGCTCTTGGACTCTTGAGAAAATTATTAATGTATGATAAATAGGTGTCTACTGAGGAATGTTCAGAAATTTAGAATCTAATGCCTTTGCACTGGACTACATCCCCTCTTTTCTTTTTTAATTTTGTGATAATGATCTCCCTAAATTGCTGAGTCAGCCAGGCTGGGCTAGAACTGGCAATCCTTCTGCCTCAGCCTCCCAGAGTGCTGGGATTCCAAGTGAGTGAGACAATGCCTGGCTGTCATATCAGTTTGTGATTTACATAGTGATATCTGTGTTGTGTGTGTACATGTGCAGTCAGCTATGTATTTTTCCCATATGTACTTCACATATTTATAGCTCGTGTACAGACGTGTGTTATATAATTATGTATGTGCACAAATATACAGAAATAGTCTAGAAACATGCATTGCAGAAACATTCACAGTAACAAGGAATATCTGACTCCTTTAGCAACCAGAATTGAAAAGAGAAAACATAGTTAATTTGGAATCTGATCATGTGAAGAGTTCAACCACAAGTCATGTATTCTCTGTCACTTACCTGGTGCAGTCATCCTTCAGAAAATAAAAAGTGAAAATAATCTCCTACTTATATGTAAAATATAGTGAAAATAATCTGTAACCCAGTAGGCTATGTCTTTATTCTTCTGAGCCATCCACGTGATAAAAATTTGCTCTATGTTCAAAGAAGCCTGTGCCTAGATATTATCTGTACTTGAATTTAGTAACACAAGACTAGTACAATGAAGGCTTTTCGTAAACTTTCTACAGGATAAAGCAACAGTGGTTGAAAGTTGGAATTCCAAACAGAGAATAAGCCATCTGGGAAACGGTTGATATCACCTGTTTAACACAGAGTCATAAAATCAGTCTTCCTTCTGGGTTTGGCCTCAATTACAGAGCATGGAAGATTGGTGCAAGAATTTAAAACACTAATCACTGCAGGACGATGCAGGAGATTTAATCAATTAGGCTGTGAGCCTACCAAATAGTAGTGCTAGGATAAAGATGAAAGCAATAAAAGAGTTCAATTAGCAGTCGACGTGTGGGGCCATTATAACGGAAGGCAGTGGAACTGATTGAGGTCACACGAAAGCAAAGACCTTCTTCTCTCAGAAATGTGAATTGGTCCTGCCAAAGTGTTCAAGGCAGTAGAGTGTTTACACTCTATGAAATAGATTGGATGATATCGACAAGTCCTTGGACCTTTTAGCAAGCGGCACAAAGAAGTTAAAACTGTTGGATGTGCCTGTGATAGATAGCTTACTGAGTCAAGGATGCACTCTTCAACAATGATTTTAAAATGAAAGTGAATGAAAAGTTGGATTCATCACCTGCCCTTGTATCTAACAGAGAAGAACAGTGTTTTTAGGAAGAGCACACAGCTTGTTGAAGGATTTCTTGTAAGTTAATGAGACAGGAAATCTGGGAAGCACTTATTTCCAGATATGAGCAAGCATTCTACACTACACTGCCCCCTTTTCCTCTCTTTCTGTTATTTTCCTTTTAGTAATTTTACAAGTGTTGCTCTAAAAGAACAGTCATCTAGTCTTTGTCTAATTTCCCTCTCTGAATATCCATGAATACATAAATATATGTTAACTAAAATATATTTTTTAGGATATAAACACACTCTTAAAATATTTTCCTGAAATGTGGTATGACTCATACAACTCATTATAGTGCAATGGTAAGTAGGTGTCTATTGAGGAATGTTCAGAAATTTAGAATCTAATGCCTTTGCACTGATCCCCTCTTTTCTTTTTTTTTTTAATTTTGTGATAATGATCTCCCTGAATTGCTGAATCAGCCAGGCTGGGCTAGAACTGGCAATCTTTCTGCCTCATCCTCCCAGAGTGCTGGGATTCCAAGTGAGTGAGACTATACTTGGCTGTCCTATCAAGTGTGTTGAGAAAACTTAAAACCTTACATTCCTGATGCTTGGTGAGTCCTCTTTCCTCACAATTGCTGAAGAAAAGAAATCTTTACAGATGTGCATCTTTCTCCTACTCTTCTTTTCACCCTTATCCATTTTGTACAGTTGCCGGGGAAATAGCTTAGCAGCACAGCACCTGTCTGGAAAGCACAACGTTGTGAGTTACATTCCTGGCACTAAAAATAACGCAAAACCAGCCAACCAAACAAACATATAGGCAACCACTTTCTTATTGGTTATGCCATGATGCCACTGCACTGTTGAAGTAGTATTACCCTCTAGCACCCACCCACGTTTGTGTTCAGCTTCAAAGACCATCTGAGGGTGAGTTTCACCAGCCAGCAGTGTCCTTTAGAAAATACTAAGCTGTGTTTTATTTCAGTCTTTTCCATTTCTGCATTAGACCCCCACATCATACTCTCATTCATCAGGACATGTTTTCTCTTGGGAGATTTTGTCAGGAGGTGTTCCAGGCAGACTTTTAAAGGGATGTTTAGACAATATAATACAGGGTCCTGTAATCAGTTGACTTGGATAGCCAGGGTGTTAGACTAATCCTAATCCCATTACAGGAGCTATATGTAGCACACCAGGGTTTTCTGTGGTTGGTGCCAGATATGGAAGTCAGAAGATCCCAAAACACAAAGGGGATGGAGTTTGAGGCAAGCACTTTGCTAAAAGGACTAGAGAGGAAGGACCCTCCAGTAAGGTAGAGGCACCACAGACAGGTGGAGGGATTCTTCCAGCACAAGCTCTTGGACATTTTCCCTTTCTGCTTTCTAGCTGCCATGAGGTGAGAAGTTTTACTGTACAGTGTCCTTCCACCGTACAGTTTGTGCTTCCCTGTATTACGAGAAACAGTAGAATCAACACACCATGGACTGAATCCACTGAACTGATGAGCCCAAATAAACCTTCCTGCTTTAAGTTTTCTTGCTGGGCATTTTGTCACTAACACAGGCAGAGACTGAATCAAAATATACTCAAACACTAAGTTGTGCTTGGAAAGCACCCTGGGTGTGGCTTAGTTAGGAAAGACATTTCTGGAGATAAGTAGTGTAACTCAAGAGAAATCCTTTGAAAGAAATAGATGAGATCAGGGTGGATGCGGCTCCATCACCTAACTTTGTGTTGCTTGGGTCAGGATTTGGAGAAAAGGAGGCCTAAAGACACATTTGAATTTGCATTATTTTTCTTTCCCTACCAGGAGAAAGTGCCTAGCAGTGAGAGCTTTTGGTTTCCGTCCTTTCCCCTTTCCTCCTACAAAAGAATCTTAGTCCTTTCACAACCTTCCCCATTTTAGCAAGCATCAACTTTTTTTTCCAATTGCTTGGACTGGTTTTGATTACTCCATTGCCTTCACAGTCTGCATCTGACTGATGATGGTATTTTGTAGACTGTCTTCCAATTTTATGTAGAGGAAGCTACTTCTCCCTCTTTCTGATTTTTGTACCCTACACCAAGTTACCTCAAGTGCTATGAATAGTGACAAAATGCTTATTTTTCCTATCTTTATCTTCTTACAGCAACCACAGTGGTTCTATTGCCTGTTGGTCATCACAAAGAACTCCTATCTAGGAGTTCTTTTCTCAACCAGAACAAATCCAAAGTCCTTCCTGTATCTACTACATGACTTTATTCTCAGTCTCATTTCATATCTCCTTAGCTATTGTTATAGAGGGGAGCTCTACTGTCTTCCAAACATGATTCTGCTCCAGGGAGTTCCTGCTTACTGCTTCTTGGAAGGAGTTTCTTCACCTGTAACATGTTTCCGCCAGATACCTCTAGCACTCTGTTATGGTTTGTGTTTAAAGGTCCCCCCAAAGCCTCATGCAGTCATGGAGGTGGCTGAATCTAGTGTTTGTGATTGGTTTGTCATCCATAGCTGGGATTGGTGGTGTGAGTGCTGCGTCTGCCTACGAGCAGGGAGCCAGGGTACAATATAAGGGAGGGGAAGAGGCATGCTTTTCCCCTTTTGCTCTTTCATTCTTGTAGCTTGTAGTCACCATGAATGGCTGTCCCTCAGCCATGCTACCTTGCTTTGGAGCCAGCTAAATATGGACTGAAACCTCCGAAAACTCTGAGCTAATGAAACCTTTCCATTCTTCATTTTGGGTGTTGGTTCTTTTTTTTTTTTTTCTCAGCAACAAGATAAAAGTAAGCAAGACACACTCATTCTTTCACTCTCACTTCTGGAGAAATATTTCTTGTGTACCATTCTGAGTTCTATCAACCTCATCATTCTTCATTTCCATAACCTGTTATATTTTTCTTTCAAACTGTCATTACCACTTTCCTTGCGTATCTTTACAGCTAGTTTTCTGTTTCCTTATTAGTGTGTAAGCACTATGAGGGTAGAGATCTTCACTATTCTGTTTGCGGGTATATCCCCAGCATGCAAACTGCCTGTTACTTAGTAATATAGAAGAAATGAATGAGTGACTGAGTGTATTCTTTTTGGTGTGTAATGGTCAGTACAGACTTGGTCTCTAAAATACAAGACAGTGTCCAAAAGGTAGAAGAAAAAGAGACATAAGAAACATGATCATATTGGTTTATCAATTGTGTATTTGTCAATCACAGTCATCCATTATGTATTTGTATAGTTAAGTAAATGAGGGCAACTGCAAGTATGTAGACTGAACCACTGGTTTGTATCACCTTAGGTCTTCATGGCTGTTCAAGTGTCCTTGCTGGTTTCAGCAAGGAACCTGAAGCTAATGAATGGCTAAGTATGAAAGAGAAAAAAATACATAAATCTATAGTAGTCATGTTTACATCGGTGTGACCAAACACCTTGAGGCAAACAACTTAAAGACAGAAATATTCATTGTGGGCCTAAAGTTTTGGAATTTCCAGTCCATGTTCAACAGGTTCCAAGGCAAAAGCATCATGGCGGAAGTGGATGGTGAAGGAAAGGTGTCAACTCAGGACATCTGTGAAGCTGAGAGACAAGGAAAGACCCAGAGACACAGAGGTCAGGGACCAATTGCCGTTTCCCAGGTCATGGCCACAAACACATCACCCACGCAGAGACATACCCAGAGGTCTGTTTAGCTCATCTCCAATGCATGTCAAGCTAATAAACGTGACAAGCTTAACCACTGTAGTGTTTCACTCTTTGCATAGCATGACATGGACAGAACAAGGACACGTAAATATTGCAAAACAAAAAATTAAGGCAGTAACCTACTGTTAGTGAGAAAGGGTTATTTATGATACAGAAGGGCAGAGACATAAAACACTGGATAAACAATAGCTAGATATTGGCATCAGCGCAAATGATAGTTGATGAAGAAAGTTTAAGTATAGGCAAAGAAAACAGAAATAACTTAATCCTAATCATAAAGCATGGTAGAGATTAGCCAAGCTACCATGTGACAGAGACAGTTTCACTTATGTCACCAGATGACATATTTATATTAGCAGATCCACAAAAAGGTGATTTATGCGGGGGCAAGTCATACTTGGCTCCTGACAATGTATTGCTTCAGATTAAATTATAAACACACTCTCACTTCTTCACTATGGTTTTGAAATATCTTTAGCTTTGTCTAAAAGCATATTTGGTTATGAGTGAATCAAATCCCTACCCGTGGTGGTTACATAATGTTTTATTGGTATATCATGTTGAACACTTTCTCCTTCTCATCTAATTGTCAGATGGAACGACTCAACTCTGAACATTTAGTGCTTGACCATATGAGGGCAAAATTCCACTGGCTGTATCTGTCAGATACTAACAAGATCAGATTCCATCTTTCCTGTCTCTGCCCATTCTCCATAACTTCTCCCTAGAAGGGTCACATTTGCTTTATGGCTCTTGTCTCCTCTACCAGTCTTTTCCCTGCCCTAGTCCATACCGAAATAACCCAGTTCTCTTTGGAGAGTTCAGTCATTTTATTTCTTGGGTCTTTAGACTGAGATTCCAGAGTTCATCTTCTTTCTACTCCACACCCAGCACATTAACCTCCTGGAAATCTGTCCATCTGCTAAATGCAACACATACCAACCCACTTACTTCCTTCCAGCTGTGCAATGTTTCAAGGACCCTCGTTGAAGCCCCATTTTGTGTATTAAGTTCGTTTTAACCGATACATGAAATTATACCTATTCATGGAGTGTCTTGTTTCAAGACATGTATGTGTTGTGTAATGTCTAAAGCAGGTTGAAGTATGTCTGCGTCTTCCAACATTTATCATTTCTCTATAATGAAAGTATTCACAGCACTTGCTTCTGGCTTTTCGTAAGATGCAGTGCAGTCTCTTTATCGACAGTCACTTGGTGTGTGACATCGTAGACAGTTGCACATTTCAGCTCCTCCAGGTCTTTTGCAACTAACTGAATTATAGCATCATCAAAAGCAGTATTGTACCCAGTGCCATCCTGTGTGCCAACCCAGATGGCTCTGCTCCCAGGCGAATATGCTATGTTATTCATCATTGGGGTCTATGCGGTACTTAGCTGCTCAATAAAATATTTGCCTTGTTTTCAAAGACATCCTGATCTTTGCTCCCCTGACCTGCAGATATGGACCTCTCCTGCATTGAACTTGGACCACACGTGAGCCCTTGGCAAGAGGGAACCTTGTCCCCAAAGGCCATTAGAATGATAGTTCCGGTTCCACTCTGTTCATTTCAGTGGCAAAATATTGAGAAGCACGTTTAAGGCGTAAATACAAATGATTGCCTTTGTATAAACCTGCAGCTCCTTAGGCCTCCCAAGGCTTTAGTCTCTTGATCTCGTCACCATTCATAGACCAAGGGATGTATTTATTGCAGTTTGGAAATCAATGTCCCCTTACCTAATAAATAGACAGCTGTGCCTGCCCTATTTAATTCTATGGCCTTGTGCTATTTCAGGTCATTCTGTACCAACAGGGGGACCACATTAGCCTTCAAATAGGTTTTTCTTGGCTCATTCAGCTTCTGACTGGTGAGAGAGTGTTACTGATAGGTGTTTGTCTTACAGATGTAAACTATGTGGAGTCTGGGAACGTGAAAGGTTTTGAAGGCTGTACTCAATGTCTGAGTGAGAAATCACCCAACCCGTCATGACCCTCTGAGAGTGGTGGAACTCAGTAATGTAGGGAACTGCTATTCTGCTCATGCCTTCTGACCTTTCCAAGGAGCTATGTTTCTGCAAGGTAGTAAAAAATACATGTAATAACCATTGTTAAATTCCTTTCATCTTGTTTTGAAATCCTGTATGCCATTGTTTTTGTTGTCATCATTTTTTTAATTATTATTTTTATTTTATTTTAAAAGGGAGTAAAATTAAACACAACAAAATGTAACAGAATGGGACATAAGAAAGCATAAATGTCAAAGCTAGACAACCAGAGATGTTCACTATCCGTAATATTGTCTCTTGTTTTCTTCCAAATGGTTGTCCTTATCTTTGCATATGGAGAGCTCATACTAAATAACATAGCCAATCTTTTCACAAGATGTGTAGTTCACTGGCTCCTACTTGCTAGGCAGGGCAGAGGGGGAGAGGGGACATGGGATGGGGGACAGGACAACATGAGATGTCTGATTCTCAGCCCACATGCAGGCAGGATCACAGTCGTCCCCCAGAGATGAAAAGAGTTCCTTGTTCTCCCGGCACCCCAAGTCAACTGCACTGTGCAGGTCCCGACGTGCCAGGGTCTCTCTCCTTTGGGCTGCCGAAAGTCAGCAACACTCTCAGCCACCCCCAGAGAGGGGTGGAGCTCCTTGTTCTCCCGGCACCCCGAGTCAATCACACAGTGCAGGTCCCGATGCACCCAGGGTCTCTCTCCTTCGGGCCGCCGAAAGTCCGCCACACTCTCAGCTGCCACCCAGAGACGGGAGGAGCGCCTTGTTGTCCCGTGCCCCAAGTCAGCCACATGGTGCAGGTCCCGATGTGCCAGGGTCTCTCTCCTTCAGGCTGCCGAAAGTCTGCCACACTCTCAGCAGTCCCCCAGAGAGGGGAAGAACTCTTTGTTCTCTTGGCACGCCGATTCAACCACATGGTGCAGGTCCCGAGGCACCAGGATCTCTCCCCTTCAGGCCCCCTAAAGTTTGCCATACTCACCTGCTATTTCTTTCTGATGAATTGACCATTCCACTTCCAAAGTTCTGAAATGGCCAACAGACCACAGAAAGAATTCTCTTTAGGCTCCTGTTTGAAACCAGCAGCTACAGCGATCTGCTGGCCTTGCTTCAGGGCCACTGTTGTCATCATTTTGCTTTTGTTATTTTTTGTTTGCTTTTTGATTTTTCTGGTTTTTTTTTAATCTTTTTTAAAAATAAATGATTAAATAAAAAATGTAAAAGGTCGATGTTGGCAGAAAATAATCCCACATATAGTGTGTACAAACTCATATACATGTGTAGATATACATATATGTGTACATACATACATATAAGTGAAACAGGATGAAAGATTTAAATTACACACATCTCTACGTATACGATCTCTATGTATACGATCACAGCAATTCAGAAAGCCAAGAGCACATCATTGATGACTGACTCCTCTATTTGAGAAATTTACTTTCAGAAATTCAGAATAATAAATTTGTCACTAAGTCAACTCATTGGGTTTCCTGATTCAATTATCAAGAGTGGGTTTGGATACAGCCATTTAAACTCTACTCAACCGGTCTCCAAATTTAGACTTTTTCCTGAAGGGAAAAGTATCTATTATAAAATTTCTGATTTGCAGAAATCAGAGAATAATTTTAAGTATTTTCCAAACATTTTTTTTAAAATAACAAAAATGTAAGATGATTTCATTGTGAAACAAATAGTCACCACCTTTCTGGTTCAAACAGAACACAAGCTTTATCTCAGTCTCCGTGGTTCTAGAGGTTCTAGAGTCTGGATGTGTCATGGGCTCCACTGCTCAGGACTGTAGGGCTACGGCCTGGGGGTCAGTGAACTGGCTTCATTCTCACCTGGAGGCTCCATGGAGGTGAATCTACATCCAGCAGAGAGGACTTCCCAAACCGCTGCAGGTGGCAAGAATGATGGCATGAAGGTTGTTCAGATTGGTGGGCGGGGCTTGGGGGTGATGAATGCAGGGTGTCTTTTACTATAATGATGTTTTTTTAATAAACTCACATGGTATATTTTGATCATAGCTTGTACATGTGACACCACAGAGGCCGTTTCACAGTCATGCCTACACTCAGCGCCCTGTTAAGTCCTCCCCCACTGTGGGGATTAAACTTCTGACCTTCCCACTGAGCTATCCCAGCCTTCCTTCCCTCCTTCCTTCCTTCCTTCCTTCCTCCCTCCCTCCCTCCTTCCCTTCCTTCCTTTTCTTTTTTCTTTGCTTCCTTCCACCTTTCTTTGTTTCTTTCCGTCCATCCCTATTTTTTCTTTTTTCTTTCTTTCTTTCTTTCTTTCTTTCTTTCTTTCTTTCTTTCTTTCTTTCTTTCTTTCTTTCTTTCTTTCTTTCTTTCTTTCTTTCTTTCTTCTTTCTTACCATTTGAGAAAGTTAAATCACTGAGTTGCCCACGCTGGACTTGAACTTGCACTCCCCCTGCACTGGTCTGGGATTACACATGTCTACCACTACACCTGACTTTGTCTCGTTGACTACATCTGTTTCTGTCTTTATGTCTTTTTCTCCGTGTCTTTATGTGAATCTCTTTTGCTTAGCTTTGTGTATGTCTCTCTCTCTCTCTCTCTCTCTCTCTCTCTCTCTCGAGAGAGAGAGAGGTATGGGTGTGTATGGGTTTGTGTACACCTACACATAATTTCTAGTGTATCTATCATGCTTTCTATAAAATGGTTGAAAACAAACTTGATACTACTTTAGGATGGTTGTAACACAGTAATTTTCCCTTGCCACATCTCTCTTTTTTTTGTTTGTTTGTTTTGGTTTTGGAAACAGGGTCTCGCTCTGTATTCCAGGCTGGCTGTGCACCTCCTGTGTACCCCAAACTGATCTTCTTGTCCAGATCCTCCTACTGCACCCTCCTGAGTGCTGAGATTATCAGCATGTGCCACTGTAAAAGGGGTTTTCTGCATCTCTTGATACCATATTTAACTGAATCGTCTTTTTACTCTTTGACACCCATGGGTACTGCATGGTTCCTGCCTTTTGCTTTATTCTGTTTTGTTTTGGATATCCTTATATATGGACTGCATGTTAAAAAGGCATAATCAGTTTTTGTGACTGAAGGGGAGATAAAATGAAATGCTAGTAGAGCAAAAGAAAAATGATCTTTATCTCCTCCACCCCAAAAGAGTGGATAACCCAAGTTATATTTAAATTATTTTTGACACGACGAAAACTTTTGTGAGTTGAGCAGGACTGATTTTTCATTTCTAAAGTTGGGTGTTTTGCTAGAATGAACTGTATTAATCTAAGTGAAACTGCAAAAGTGATTTTTGTTTTGTTTTGTTTTAAATTGAGCGCATCTAGCCATAACAAATGCATGGAAAGTTCTTACTTTTAATCACTCTTCCCGGTCAGACGCTCCATTTATGGCATGGGGTTTTGGATTGATTCAAACACAATGTGAGGTGATAGATATGTGTTTGATACAGGAGGATACCTGGCTTTACACAACATACATACAGAAAACAGTAATGATTTATGTGTCTTTGGTGTGGCTCAGAATTAGAAAGGATTACCTCAGAGGTTGCTTGAACATTGTCTCCAGCATGTTAAGAAATCCTCAGGAACCGTTTTTTTTCCCAGCTTATGACAAGGATTCCCCACTTTGCTTCTTGTTATGGTTTGAGACTCGATGTCCCCCCAAATCCTTATGCATCATGGAGGCAGGCTTCTAGAGTTTGTGAATGACTCATGGACCAACGCTGGGATTATGTCTGTGAGTGCTGCACCCAAGTGGGTGTGGCCTACATACAATATAAGGGACAGAAGGACTCTTCTCTGCATGTTCCTCCAGTTTTTGCTCTTGTTGCTTTTGCTGTTTTTCACCACCATGAACTGTAGCCCTGTGTCATGTGCCACCTGCCTCAGAGCCAGATGATCATGGACTGTGTCCTAGTTACTTTTTACTCATTGCTGACACAAAATACCCGATGCCCAAAGTGGGAAAGGAAAGGTTTATTTCTTACAGTTTTTGGAGGTCAGTCCATACTCAGTTGGCTCCAAGGCAGGGTGGCATGGTGGGGCCGCAGTTCATGGCGGCTGCAAACAGCAAGCCGGAAACCGGCAAGAGAGAGAGACACCCCTTCTTCCTGCCATTACATCACATCCTGGCTCTACCCCTAGGAGGATATAGCACTGACACCACCAATCTAAGCACTAGACAATGAACCAATCACAAATGCACAATGCAAACACATGAGGCCTAGGGGCCACCGACATAAACCATGACAGACTGAAACCTCCACAAACTGTGAGCTAAATAAACCTTTCCTTCTTTCATTGTGGGCATCAAATATTTTGTCTCAGCAATCAGAGAAAAGTAACCAGCACACTCCTGCACTCAATTGTACTTATAAAACTTACTCTTGGTTTCTTTTTCCTTCCTTCTTCACTTTCTTCACAGATTTCTCTGCCTCTTCCATCCTCAACAAGTCTCCAGAAAGAAGTCCTGCTAATATCTCAGTTTTAATCCAGCAATACCCACTTCAGACTCTGACCTCTAACTGTAACAAAATAAATTTATGTGAAGTCACTAGGTTTGCCATACTTTGGTACAGTCCATGTCAAATCTCTGATGGATTCCAATATATATTTTTGAAAGGAGGATTCTTGAACTGCAATGCAAAGGGCTTGGGGAATGTTATCTACCAAACTCTAGGCAGGAGAAAAAGCACAGTAACTATCTAGTAGTTTGATGACAGGAAGTTGAACGTAAACCATTACTAACTATGGATCGAGATTACACTAAGGAGAAATAGAAGAGGATCTAAAGAGTGTTGTTGAGTTGAAGTAGAATCCTGAAGGCAGAAGCAAAGTAAGGAGAGTGGCTTCTCCACTGGACCTCAGGATGAGGCTGGGGTTGCAGATTCGTGGGTAGTGGTGATGTGTGCTTTGTTGTCCCAGAAGGCAGCTGCTCCATTCTTTATGGGTTGGGGGGTCTGGTGCAGGAGATGTGTGGGCTGAGAGTGCTGGAGGGTGAGGATGCAGCAAACTCTATACAGTGTCATAGGAGTGAGAGAGGATGAGCTCGCCAGAAGCAGACAGAGAGGCATCTTCTTTGTTCCCTTCCCTTTCTCCTGTGTTGTCCCACTCACACCATTAACTGAAGGAGGTTGACATTGTGCCTGCATGCAGTGACTGCATGCAAATGACTCCACCTGACCCATTACAGGGGCTAGGACCTGCACTGCTATGACACAAGGCAGATACACGAGAGGAAAGCACAACACGATGATGGAACATTTTTGTGTGACACTAGAGCCTTCCAAAATGGAGACTCAAGGATCTGATTTTAAGTGTGCGTTTATGCTTAGTTTGGTGAGATATGAATGGCTGTGTAGAAATGGACAACTTCGGTATAAACTAACAGTAAGAAACCAAGAAGGGAACACTCAGGGAGGTCCATCTTTTTTGATTCCTCTCGGCCTTCCTGTGATGTTTTCCTTCCAGTAGAGTCCAGAACACCAGGCACATGCTTTCAAAAGCAAAAGGAGACTACTGGAGTGACATTTGTCAGTTTTATAGCTTGTTCTGGTGGGGCAGCAGGAGTTCAAGTTTCTGTGACCTGCCTTGGAGGAGAAAGGGGAGCAGATGGCGGACATCAGAGAAACTTTGCTTCCACAATCTTTCAGTTGCCTTCACTTTGGAGTATTCATGTCAACATGGCATTGCTTGGGGCATTGGTGGCACAAGAGGAATGTCTAAAGGGTCCAGGTCCAAGCATTGCAAAGCAAGACAAGGATGCTTTGGGGGTCAACAGCAAGACCTCTTATTTTGCAGGAACTGCCCAGAATAAGATGTCTTGTGTTCAGGTAGCTAGAGCCACAGCTAAAATGCAAGTATGTGTGGAGACAAGGCGTCCTTATGATTATGATTTGGTATAGTAGCATCAGACAGGAGTGATCAGCGATGCTATACCTCTATGTTATGATTTTTTTAAAAAGGTCGCTTCAGTATAAGCTGGATCCAGGCTTACTGGTGATTGCAAAAGACCGCATAGAACAAACGGTATGAGCAGAAGTTATGGGTCACAGAGTGCCGTGCATTGTAAGAACCAGGGTTGCTCCCTACACAGCAGTCACCTTTCCTTCAGTCTCTCTGGGGTCCTTTCTGAAACAGAAAGATCCTGCTGGAAACCACTGCCATGTTTTCATCCCGGAATGATGAGTTCGGGAGTCTGGTACAGCCTTTGTATATTTGTATCTGTAAACCCCATAAACTCATTTGCTAAAACCATACACAGTTTCAAGATCCCAACTTATATGGCTGAGAACCAAATGCTCAAAATGAAATACCCGTAAGACAACTTTGGGCAGTTGAAGTAATTATTTTTTTAAGCACCTGAAGTCTTGGAAAGAATTGAACTGTTAAATTTATAGCTGCAACTGTAGTTGAGGTAGAGGTAAAAGATAGACAATAGGTCATAAATCAAATGTGCGCATATAAAGTATGTATATATCATGTTTATAAATCTCTAACATGCTCTAAATATGTAACAACATTTAACACATTTGTGTATATAGTAGTTATAAATATATACCATTATACATTCCAATGTGATTATATGTGTATATACATGCATAGTTAAAACTGATAGTGTATTTTCCTACAGTTTTATAAATGTTTAAATTCATCTTTTATTTTACATATAAAATTTAGTTGGGAAACAGTACATTTTGGCCCAAAAAACCTTGTTTATTTTAGTTTCCATCCCTGCTGTAACAGACCTATTTTATTTTATACCACACAGAAGATCTAATTTATAGATGTCTATCAAATACCTCCAAATTAACACTAATGCAAAATAATATCTTTTATGATTAACTCTAACCTCTTGGACTTTTTATTCAAAAAAGAAAAAAATACAAAAGAAAGGGAGAGGGGAGAAAAATCTTTTAAATTCTGGGATCCTCACTTAGAACAGTTTCTAATTCAGAGATCCCAGTAGATTCTTTGTCTTTCATAGTCCATCTCTGAGGAAAGTGGTCTCTTTGCCTTTTGAGTCTGCACCTCTGTGTTCCTGTCATGATTTAGATTTATGATATCCCCTGAAGTCCAGTGTGTTTGCAAGTTGATTGGGTCAAGGGGTGCTAGCTCATAGCTAAATGTGCTGCTTGGAGATGGAATTATATGTTTGTCTGGAAGCTAGATTCACCAATGTTGGAAAGTTGAAAAAAAAAAAAAAAGAAGATCCATGTCCATAAGTGATGGAGAAGAGGAACTCTTCCAAAAGGAATGCTTCTTTCTTTTTTTTTCCCCCTGTTCACTCTCTCTAAGGTACAAGGTCATTTGTTGATACCACTCACATCCAGAGTGCATCTTCCCCCTCTATTTTTGGGCTATTTGAGCGTGTACCTAGATGTCCTCTCCAAAGTCTCATGCATCTACAGGTGGGACTTTCTGGAGTTGGCTGGATCTAGAATGTGTAATGTGGATCAGGGGTGTGTGAATGTGGATTTAAAACGTGATAAGTGAACTGGTTTTAGCATAGTTCTGTGTTTGGATAGTGGGAGTGTATCTATGGGTTGATAATGAGAGGGCCCATCCTGGGTGTGAGCAACACCAACCAGTAGGGTTGTAGCCTGAATGAAATAAAAGGGGAAGAGAAGCTTGCTGCTCTGCTGCTGACTACCTCCTGCCTATCCCCTGTACACCCTGCTATGGACTGTTCCTCCTTTGCCAGACATGTGTGCCATGCTGTCCTGCCTTGGAGCCCGATGACTATGGGCTAGAACCTCTATTAACTATGAGCTGTGATGACTCTTTCCTCCTTTAACTTGTGAGTGTCAGGCATTTTGTCCCAGAAATAACAAAAATAAGACACACAACTATGTGTCAGTCACCCATGGACATACCCGGAACTGTTCTTTACTACTAAGTGGTCCTTATGAAAATCCAGTTGATTATCCCAATTAACAGTCACAGTTTCATTTTGAAAATATCATCATGCAGAAGGGAAAGAGGATTCATTATTTCACAGGTCATAGGTCTCTAACGGAACTCACACTTAGGATAGACTCCACAGGTGAGAATTTTCTCATTGAGGCATTTGGATCACATTTTAAAGGCAAACTAAATGGAGCATCTTAGTAATTTTCCAAAGAAATAAAGCAAAAGAATATGCAGTCGGCCTTCTGACTGAATAGTTCGAATGGTTCGTGTCTCTTGGACACTTATACTTTGTCACTTGGACTTCCATATCTTTCCCCCTTAAAGAATTTTAGTGGTACCACACACAAGGGTCCTTTGTTGTTGAATGTATTCCCACAGTTGGAACCTCTTGTGAGGAAAGAATGGAAAATAAAGCTTCTGCCCAAGGTGATTTTTTCTCCACTGGCCTTCCTGTTGTAGTAAACCCACAGTTTGCTTTTATTGTAAATGAAGTTCAGTATGGGTCACCTGGAAGTTTGCTGTGAGAACAGACAGTCTTGTCTGTCTACTCCTGATATACAGATGAATGACTTTCAACGTGTGCATTCCTGATTGTTCTGCCAACCTCGCTGAGGAGAGTGAAGGCAAATCACATTATTCTTAGGTCACGGGCCAATTTAGGATACATTTGCATGCTTCACGAATCCCCTGTTGCTCAGAAAAATGATGCATTTGGGATCAAGGGTACTAAAGTGGGAACAGCCAAGATTTTCCTTCTGTGAATTTTCTAGTATGTCGTAGAATTAAATTAATGAAATTAGAGACATTATTATAAATCCATACTAGATGAGTTCAGGTATCAATTGATTTAATGAAAGACTGACAAATATTAACCATGGTTTTCATCAAGTTTTAAAAATAACTATGCCTTTTTTATATATATTACTGGAGTTCTTCAGAAATATATCATGGCTTAATTCAAGAATAAGCACCTAATGGTGCAGTCACAGTGGTCCTTTTACTAATCTCCTTTTTCTCCCCCAGCTCCAGAATATTTGCAGTAAGTTAGTCTTCCCTAGAGGAGACCAAGAGTTTAATGATGCCCTGCAGGTAACTTGACGTAGGGCCTGAGTGAAATGATGCGTTGAAATGAAGCACAAAGTCGGAAACCGTGGATTCCAAAAGGCAAGGCGCGGGTGAGGCCGGCCACGGCACGCGGCGACTCTGGCGGTGGAGGAGGTCTCGGCCTAATAAGTCACTCTCCTCTGTTTTTGTCCCATCTGCTCGCTATGCTCAGCACGAATTCTGCCTCTGAAACATAATAACCGTGATTTGAAAAATGATGGAATTAATTGAAATGATAAAATAGCATCTGTTAAGGTAACTCTTGGCAAGGTTCCCAGCCTTTCATTACTTAAGGGGAGAAAAAGATGGTGTGTTTTTCACTGTGGAAAAAGAAAAAAAAAACCTTGGAGAAAAATGTTAATAATAACCGTGGCTCAGAGCCATCATACATATCTGAGAATATGCGATGATGAATTTTTCTGGATACATTAATTTGCAGTTCAGATAAACAATTTTGTTATTTAAGCCTGGGACACATGGGTGCTAAAAATGGTCCTTTTCTTTACCTGAATTTTAAGTAATCGTTGTGACATCTTGTGTATTGATGTGCAAAATCTGGTAACCCTAGAAAAGTTTCAGATTTTCACATCTGTGGGGTTATTTGTTCAATAAATATGAAGGAGTTGATTGATTAGCACACCTTAGCAAGCACTCAGGGACTGGAAGGGAGTAACAGGTGATGTTGGGAGGAAAAAGGATGTTTACATTTGGGGAACTCACCTTGGTGGCGCTGGAAATGTCCTTGAGTGGTAGAACTCATGCTTTGTGTATGCAAGGCTCTGTGTTAGATGCAGACATCACAGACACAAACAGGATTCACCAGAATTACGTACAGTTTCATACAGCTAAGTTGATATGCTAAGTTTTAAAAACTAATCTTTATCCCACAGTTGCAAAACATCATTTTTTACTGGAGAATGGTATTCATCTAGGGGTGAGGTACTGTGTGTGTGTGTGTGTGTGTGTGTGTGTGTGTGTGTGTGTGTTTGTGTGTGTGTGTATAAAATGTCCCTGAGAAAGAATTTTAGAAATTTGGAAACAATATGAATTCTGACATTACAAATTCTGCATGGCTCTGTCTAACACAGCATTGAGAAATATGCAGTGCCTTTAATTTCTGTTGATCCAGGTGCCTCCCTGAAATTAACTGGGTGAATTAGGTTGAAATTGTCTCATCTGCAGTTTAAAAGATTCTCAGCACCCAGTTGGAATGACTTTATTTTTATATATTTCTCTTGTAAATACTGAGCCTCTAGTGCAGATATGCACCCCACCCAGAGCAAGAACTATTATTTTGATAAATTAGACTTCTAGGTATTTTACTTTAAAAGTGCTTCAAGGGGCTGGGAGCTTAGCTCAGCAGCATAAACACTTGGCTTGCAAGCTTGAGGTCATGAGTTTGATTCCCAGTACCAAAAAAAAAAAAAAGCTTTAAAATAACAATAAAATGTCAATTTTGTGCAGACACATTCCCTCTATAATTTTATCAATACGTTCTACCTCTTTATGAGATCATCCATACCTGTATATGTGGTATACAAATTTCTCGCATTTTAAGTAATGATTCAAAAAGCTTTTCCCACTTATTTCCTGGCATCTGAAATTTAACTATTCCAAGTGTATTCCATGGAGTGTCATGTTCAGTATGACCATAGCAGTTGTGGACCTGGAGTCAGATCCAGATGCAGAGTTTTGATTTCCCACTGATGGGTGCTGTGCACTTGGATACTATACCCTCCAGCCTGTTTGGTCCTCTGTGGGTGGTGTGTCATAATGGTTGTGTGTCATAATGACACTAAGATGTCCCCTTCAGAGACATCTCTCAGCCCCTCAGGCTTCACAAGAGGACCATGTCACAATTATTCTGTGGCTCATTATTGTTTTAGTTCTTTTGGGCTGATGCTGTCACAATTAGTGTTGTCAGCATTCTAAATCTTTAGCCAGATGTGGTGGCTCGTGCCTGTAATCACTCTGGGGGCTGAGGCAGGAGGATTGTTGTGAGTTCAAAAAACCAACCTGGGCTACAAAATGAGCTCAAGGCCAGGCTGAACTGCATAGTGAGACTGTCTCAAAAAAATCCTGAACCTTTGTGGGAGTCACTTTGGAAGTCAGATTTTCTTCCCTGTAACAAAATACCTGAGAAAACCCATTTATGAAGAGAAAATTATTGGGGCTCAAATTGCTGGAGGCTTTGTCCTTTTGGCAGAGAATCATGGTGGGAGCACTTGGTAGAGAAAAATCACTCATGCACTTAGGAAGGAAGTGGAAGAGAAAGATGAGGAAGTCTCAATATTCCCTTGAAGGGCAAACCCAGAGTGACCTAACTTCCTTCCCCCGGGTTATACCTCCTCAAGCTTTCCCTGCCTTCCAAGACTGTCAGACTGGGGGATAAGGTTTTGATACATGGACATTTGATGGACCTTCCAGATCCAGTGATAGCAATAACACATGGGTGAGTGAGAGTCCTATTGCCCCAAGATTCGTTCTAAGATTAAATGACAGGTTGTAACTCAAGAATACACTCTGTTTGCCTATGAGATATGAGGGTATTCCAGAGTATGCGTTTCTTCTTTGCTTTCCAGTATACACACTCTGGTTGTTTTCTGAAGAGAAAGAGTGGAGAAGAATGCCACATAAGTAGGGAAAAATCAATAATTAAAGATGATGGGGGACAAGTATTTCCTGGATGGGCATTTTGGCAAGGAGCAATATCACCTCCCTGTAAGATTTCATTTTCAAAACTCTTGTGAAGAATGCATGTCAACCATTTTGATTCAGTCTATGCAGCAACCTTGTGCTATCTGCATCTCCTACCTCCCTGTATGATGCACTTGCGTGTAACAGCCTACTTTACCTTGCCTTGCTTTATTTTTCTTTCTTTTTCAAAGCATTTATCTCTGCCCCCATGCCTTAGTCATTTTCTCATTGCTTGAATAAAATACTGGATACCCACAAGTTAAAGGAGGAAAGGTTTATTTGATTTCACAGTCTGGAGAGATTTCAGTTCATAGTCGGCTGGCTGCAAGGCAAGGTGACATGGCGGAAGGGTGTGGTGGTAGAGAAACTGTCCATGGTAGGGCTCAGCAGGAAGCAGCCAGGAGTGAGCTCCGCCCCTCCCTCCCCCACTCTCGCCACCTCCCTTCCCACCCTCCCTCTCCCTCTCTCTCTCTCTCTTCAAAATACGATTGTAACAGAGCAACAATGGTTACCATATTGCACATTGTTATCTTCAAAGTAGTTGCTCATATTAGAAGACACAAGCATGAAAAGCTGATCAAACAATGTAGCACAAAACTTTCTTTTCAATGAACGAATAGCAGTTAGTAGTATACCTATCTTAACTATCCCAGTTTATCCCAGTTTCTGTTTCCTTTTGAATAGTTCACAATATCTGTTGTACATTTTGGATCATATTTACTTTCTCAGCTTCTTAGACTGGTGCAACCACTATGGAAATCTGTGTGCAAATTCTCGAAAAACTAGGATCAGAGGTCCCATTTAACCCAGGTATTCCCCTTGTGGGTATTTTCTCAGAAAAATTATAAAACACACCAAAGTGATACATGAGCATTCATTTTTTTTTTTTATAGTACCAAGAATCAATCTCAGAACCTCACACTTGCCAGGCAGGTGCTGTGCTGCTGAGTTATATCCCTGGCCCCTGTGCATGTGTGTTTATAGCAGTACAATTTGCAATAGCTAAACCTTGGAAACAACCGAAATGCCCATCACTTATGGAGTAGATAAAAAAATGTGGTATTTTTTACAGTGGTGTACTATTCAGCTATGAAGAAGGATAAACTTGAGACATTTATAGTGAAATGGTTGCAACTTGAGACATACTTATAAGTGAAATAAATCAGACTCATGGGCATAAGCACTGTATTGTCTCCTTACCCTTTCTTATTCTATCCAAGCTACAAGCCTGTTGGATGGTGCCACCTGCACCCTGAATGATGGTAAAACAATCTGTGGGCCAATCCAGTTATCATACTCTTAATCCGTATCTCACTTATGGTCCAAAAACCCCACCTGTGAGCACATGAGGCCTTGAGGGGGTCATCTAGGTATAAATCATAACACCCCAAGACTCTAAGTCTTATGCAAGGAGTGGTTTGTCCTCCTTATTGCTGTATTTGAATGAACGAATGAGGACATTAGAATTCATACATGAGTTTTATTAGAAAATTTTAACCAAGAATATCTTCTTTTTTGCCACTTTAAAATTTCAAGTGAAAAATCTATATCAATTTCTCATACATTTTGCATCGGTATGAATAGCCTACATATAAATATATGTCTTCTCCATATCTTCATCTGTTATCTGTAAAGCAAGAATGGAGACTCACTCTTTTAATTCAGAAAGGATACTCTCTGAAACCGGTCACTGATTCAGTCATACTTTTCCACATTAACTGGAGTTTTATAAAAAACCTAAAGATATTACTGCGGAAGTCTTTAATTGAACATATATTATTGATCACTTACTCTGTACTAGTCTTACATGCAGTGCGTTATCATTACACGCATTGTATGATATATATGTATATACATTATTGATTGTTGTGTTTATATACAGTATTAAGCTAGTGAAGAGTAGTGGAATATAAACCCAAATGTGCCATTTTGGTGTAAAGATTATTTTGAGCTGAACACAAATGAGAAGTAGATGTATCATGTGTATGTTTTGATACTTGCAGTTTCAAACAGCTATTTATTTATTTTGATTTCAATTTTTTTTTCTTTTTTTTTATTTAAAAGAGAATAAAACAAAAGGGGGCAGTACAGAGCAGATCAGAAGAGGACAACATAGGCAACACAGTACTTTACATTAAGTCAACTGGACATCAACAGTATCTAACGCCATATCTCTTACTCTGCTATAGTTGAGCATAGTTTCAATTACAATAGTATCAAACATAACACAATAGTTGATTTCAATTTTTTGAAACAGGTCTCACTGTGTAGTTCCGGCTGGCCTAGAGCTCACTAGGTAACCTGAGGTGGCCTTGAGCTCACATTTATCCTCCTGTCTCAGCCTCCTGAGTGCTGAGATTATAGGAGTGTGCTGTGATGCTCAGATGGCCAGCTGACATAGCTTTTGTTTTGTTTTGTTATGTTTTGTTTTGTGTTTTGTTTTGTTTTGAGACAGGGTCTTGCTATGTAGGCCGGGCTGGCCCTGAACTCTCTTATGGAGCCAAGGCTGGTCTGGAATTCATAGTGATCCTCCCGCCTCAGCCTGCTAAGTACTGGGATTATAGACTTGTGCCACCACACCCTGCGTAACGTAGCTTTATAAAAATCTCGTTCAGGGCCGGGGATATAGCTCAGTGGCATAAGTGCCTGCCTGGCAAGCATAGGTCATGAGTTTGATCCCCGATACAAAACAAAAAAACCCCACAAATAAAAATCTTGTTCAGAAAGTACTTCTTTTGGAAATGACAAATAGGAGAACTAAAGAAACAAAAACAAACAAACAAAACCAAACAAACCACCTCTATCTTTTCCTATTTGCCTATAAGCAGCCGACAAATTTATAGTGATATTCTCTATCCTTCTGTACCACACAGCACAAAAGTTGGTCATGTCCAGACTCCTCAATTTAAGGCCACCACCAGAATATTGTACACAACAAAATTTGCTAACTAGATTTTATCGGTCTCCCATTTACTTGGGTTTCCTCAATGTGACACCTCTAGAGTCGAGTCTTGTCTTGTCTTGTCTTTTCTTTTCTTTTCTTTTCACTTCCTTACATGTATGGTCATGTCCTTTTTGAAATGTGATGTAAGCCTGAACTCTAAGGCCCCTTTAAAAAAAAAAAATTGTTTTGTGTGTGATACTAGGAATCAAACTCAGGACCTTGCATTTGCCAGGTAGGTGCTTATGCCACTGAGCTATAGCTCCTGCCACTAAGGCCCCTTTTGAGATTCACTGTCCTCCTCCTGGGCATGCTCTGTGGATCTATGCAGTATACATGTTTTAGACTGGTCTGATTCGCTTGTCAATCCATCTTCTGTGATCAGATCCTTGCTAAGAAGTAGGAGGGAAGCAGGAAAATTACTTTTTTCTCCCTCTAGTAAAAAGAGTTATTGTGTGGTTCTGTAGCTGAACACAGAGTCATCCTTAAATGATCCAAGGAAATTACAATAATCCCTGTCGTGGAATCCAGCACTTAATACCTTGTCTCTGTCTGTTTGTCTGTCTATTTCTCTGTCTCTGTCCCTCTCTGTCCCTGTGTCTTGTTCTTTCTCTCTGTCTGTGCCTCCCTCTACCCTCCTCCATTTTCTTTCTTCTTTTTTTAAATTCCTCGATTTTTTTTATTTTTTATTTTTTAGTTTAAAGAAGATGAAACAGAATAAAACCAATCAAAACAAACCAGTGTAAAAGATACAGGACTTCACAACATTAGGAAATCTACAATAGTTACCATCATGCCTTTTGATGTCTTCAAAATAGCTTCAGGTAGCTTCAGACATAGTAAAAATCAAACAACAGAATACAATAGACACAATAAAAACAAAACAGTGTGTACACACAAAAAAAGGAGTTCAAAACAAGCCAATAGTAAAGCCAAAGTTTCTACCATAATATATCTTGCTATCTTTGAAATATCTGCTCCTGCCATCAGATTTGACATAGTCAAACAAAACAAAAGAGAATAAAACCCAATCCAACAAAACAATTGAAAGGATATAGGACTTCCAAACAAGACCCTAGAGAATCAACAATGGCTGCAACCCTCAGAAGGAGATCACCCCTAGATGTCACACTACATACCGCCATCCTCTAAACCTATGATCAGATCACTGGCCCTAGACTTGCAATCTTAGTGGAGCACCAGAGCACCGCAGGCATCCAATCGCATTTCACCTCCATAGCCATCCTCACAGCCTGTGTTTCTCCAGATAAGTCAGTCACTTACGGTGGTGTTGGATGGGGTGGTGATTGGTACTTCTTGTTTGCCAGCCCACATGCCAGATGGGGCTGTGGTCTGTTTCAGTCCAGTGGTGTACCACACATGGTGCTGGTTTGCAGACTGGGCTTGCACCAGCAAGCAAGCCCAGTCTGCGAATGGCGTGACTCACAGGGAGAGGCTGGGGTCTGTCTCTCCTCCACTTTCTTTTAAGCATTTATGTAGTATTTTTGCTTAGCTGTCTCATTAGATCTTTTCCTCTTAACGTGCGTGTGATTTTACTTCTCATTTGTATGACGTCGGAGATTTTTCCCTTGGTCTGTTTATTTCCACCTCTGAGCTGGGAGCAGAGGACTCTGACTCTTCCATCTTCTCAGAGGTTACAAAGATGGTGGAACCCAAAAAGCTCTAGCTGCTGGGCTGTTTTCGCAGTACTAGGCTGGGTGTCCTCATTGGGGATCCATGTGCTGTCTCAGACTGCTACTCATCCGTCTAGTCGCAGGGTCTGCGCATACCTGCAGGGTGGAAGGTCTTTCCATCCTCACCCACTTGTCCTCTCTTCATAGTGTGACCTCAGAACAGATGTCGGTGGGTCTTTGAGAGTTCTCAAGGGGCTCTCACCTCTGAAGTGTGCCATGAGAGATGAGGTCAAGGAAGTACTTAACAGGTGACCCTGTTCTCTCTTTCAGTGAAGCTAATTTCCTTTGATTTCCTTGCCTAGAACTCTTTGTGTCGCATACCTTTAGTCAATGTGGGAGGAGAACAATTTTACATTTTTTGGAACACTTGGTAGGATAGTCACGTGTCCTGACTTTATTCTGTTATCTTCACCTGGCAGAAAGGGATAGACAGTTTCAGGGTGCAATGCATTAATTTAGGTTCTACGCAATCTTGACTCAGCTCACCATGTCCCAGACTGTGTCCATTATCTTCCTTATCGTCCATTGCACTGAAGTTATTTTCTTATCCTGATCTCAGCTGGAGAAACAACTCTATTGTAACCATGCAAGACAAAAACTTGAGAATCGTGTAAAATATTTATAAAGGCACTGGTGCAAGGCCAGGTTTTTGCACAAAGCAACGTACATGGAAATGTGTATTTATTGAAAAACAGAAACTTTCCTTTCCCCTGAAATACAGGATAAAAGACATACTAAAATAACTCTTCTGTTTATGATAGCAGTTGGGCATGTTAAACAGTGTGTGTGTATCTGCCTACCTCAATCAATAAAATAAAATAGCCACATGCAATTGAACAGATAGGTGTATATATACATAATCCATGTAAGTATGGACCAAAAAATATATTTCAGTAAGTTACTGAGAATAACTTCCAAAGAATGGAAATTTGTAATTACCTGGGTGCTTCCTCCTTAACCCAATGGAAACTAAACTTAATTATATTGTTACCTTCAGACTGATGTATAGCTTGTACAGCCTTGCTGGGGATATAGCTCAGTATCAAAAGCACCTGCGTGGCAAGCGCAAGGTCCTGAGTTCAATTCTCGGTACCTAACAGAAATGAAAACAAAACAAAAACAAAAAAACAGCCTGGAGGAAGGCTTGGACCGGTCAGTGAGAAGCTCTTAAGTGTGGTTTTGCATCTGCCAGAAAGAATCTATGAGAATGAAATTATGCATTAAATTCATAAGCTGAATTATCCCTCTGAAACACCCAGAAAGGTTGTTGCAGACTCCAGTCAGAATTAGAGATCTGGTGAGCAGTGATTTGAAGAAAGTACCCTGTACACTGTGTGGCCACAGGTTGTTGAATACGTGCCCTTGGTCCCTAATTGCAAGATGATTAATCAGAACTCTGGGAAAGTAATAGCTTTATGTTTTATGCTCCAGGCTCTGCATAAAACCCTTGTGTATGAGAAGATTCCCTGACTTGTTTAGGAAGATAAATAAATCGCTTCAGTAAGCAGGATTCCTTTTAGATAAGATGTCTCTTATAGAAGCCGAAAAGCAAGTCTGTTCATGAGAATTTATAAGAACCCATAGTTCCTAAACTTATTTTGTGTTCATTCATTAATCAGGGAGATGATTAAGAGAATGGTACATAATGAAAATTTAGCTTATGGAGTCTGTGATTGCAATGTAAAAGGTAGAACTGGGCAATGGATTTAAGACTTAAGAAAGGTACAAAAGTGTTTTATGAAATTTATAAAGAATGAAATGTCAGTCAACTTAAGATGTATAGGTTCAAAGGTCCAAAATATTTCATTTATAAAACCTGTTTAGCTTCGTAGGAATTTTTTTATTAGACTGTCAAAGTAACTTGAGGTCAAATACTAATTTTATAAATGTTGAAAATCTGGGTGTTTTTGATCCAGAAAGAATTGACCCCAATGACCTCTGCAACTCCCATCTGGACCTTGTTTTTTTGTGTGTGTGTGGATGTGTGTTGTGTTTTTTTCTTTTTTTTTTTTCTCCAGGGTTATCCAAGGTCACCATCTTCCTTTTGCCGAAGCCATGACAGGAAGAGGTTTCTTGCTTGATTCTTTCTTCCTTCTCAGCCATGCCCTTCCCCAATACACACCCATCAATTACCCTTCATTGTCCAACTTGTGTTCTCAGAGAACTGCTCCTGTCTCCCTCTCTTTGACATATTCCCTGGGATATAGTTGCTAGGATGACTGTGCCCCAGTAGCTCTCAGGCTGATTTTAATGCCCCGAGAGCTCTTTGGCAGTACCTGGAAATGTTATTTTTATTTATTTAAGAGGAAAAAAAAAACACAGAAAAGAAAAATAAAAAAAGCAAGAGACAAGCAACATTAACAAACACAAAACAGTAACAGTATAGACTTGCAAAACAAGATGGTAAGAATTTAACAATGGTTGTGGTAGTGCATATTGTTATCCTCAAAAGGGTTGCTTAGATTTCCATATTTAGACAAGCAAAATTGATCTGATCATATAAGTATTAACTGTTCTTTTCCAAAAAGTAATAGAATTAGTGTAGTCATCTTAGCTATCTTGTGTCTATATATATATATATAGACATACACATACACACACACGCACACACACACAAATTTAAGTCTTTTTCCTATTCCTTTCCTATTTTCCGCCTTTATTCATCTCAGTTACTTTTTCCCTTTGAGTAGTTTCTTACTCTTGCACAATATTCATTGTAGACTTTGGATCTTATTTGCTCTATCAGTTTCTTGTACTAGGGAGACAATATGGTGATTTACATCACTTATGAGTGTGGTCTCAAGTCTTATGAGTATTGAAACCGAGGTGATGCTCCTAGATCTTCTCTGCTGAGTCAAGGATTGTCATTCAACACCTTCAATACACAGAACAGATGCAGCCAACAATAGCTCTTTATAAGATAGCAATGGTGACGATGTTGAGAAGCCCTCATACAAACTAAATGTAAGGTGAAAGCAGATACAGTATTTAGCAGATTGTGTTCAAATGTTATCCCCAACAAAACGATGCCCTTTATTCCAAGATAATTGCACTTTCTCCATATGTGATAAATAATTGGTTAGTAGAATTCTCAAAGCATAGTGTACATTTATACCTAGTACTGTATATGGAGAATTAATAGAAATACACTATCAATTGGAGTTCCGATTAGCTGCCCTTTAAATACCCAAGTGCCCTGCAACTTGAATTCTCTCTTTATTCTATTGGGTTATGAGCAAATTGGATTCCAGTTCTGTTGCATTTGTGAAGTACGTTAAAAGTGAGCCAGTGCGTTAGTATTAATGATCCAAATAGATTTATTCTTTGAGGAATATTCTGTATGTATTTGGGGATTGTGACATGGCTTACAAAAGTTGAAGAGCGTTCAATAAGATAGAAAAACATCATGAAAGTAAATTAAAATTTTTTTCTAGTAGACATATTGTCTCAAAAGGGACACTCATTCAAAGAAAATGTCTAAACTGGTTTGGAATTTTTGTGTACACACACACACACACACACCTGTATTAAACTTCATCCACTCACAAAGTAAAATGGTTCAATCTCCTGGTTATGGTCACTTACCATGATTACTATTTTTTTGAACATATTATACTTTAAATAAAAGCTTAGACTGAGGCCTGATCTTTGCATTCACCATTGAAAACAAAAGACAAATGATTGTCATTGGACATCGCAGGTCAGGGTGTGATGGTTGTGGGAGCAGGGTGACCTAATTAAACCCACAAATGCTGCCCCTGAGAAATGTCATTAGACAAAGACAGTATGTGGAAGTCATCTTGTCATACCTGATGGCCACACTAGTTTGAGTTATCTGAGGAGGTTTCTCTTCCAATGTTATGACAGAAGGTGGAAAGAATTAAGCCTCTGGAACATGCGTGGTCTTGTTCATCACCACATCTTAGAACTGAGATGCAAACAACTATTTCCTGGATGAAGTAGGAGCTAAGGTAGGCAAACCTAAAAATATGGACTGCAGCTGATCTTCAGTGACCCGAGCCCCCAAGTTTTTAACTTCTCCTCCATGTGAAAGAAAGAGCTTATTTGGGGAGGGTATTGATGAACTGGATGTGGAACTAAAGTCAGTTTCTTCTTACTCTTCGTTGGAGATTGAGCTGATAACACGTGGCCCAAGGGATCCGCCATGAAAACAAAGACACTTCTATTTCCTGGGAAATTCCAGGAGTTTATCTCCCTGAGCCAGAGCAACTAGCTATGGTAGGAGTCCACCTTGGATCTGCTCATATATCTCCCTCCAAAGGTTTTCACTGCTATTCCATTGTGCTGGTTACTCTATGTGAACCTGAGCCCAGCTTACCAAACTAAGTGTTTTGGTGGTTTTTGTTTTTTAAGAAGACTGAGATCATAAATTAGTTAGAATTGACAGCTTTGTGATCGTGTTTCAGAATAGCGGATACTTTTTTACTTTTAAAACTGCTTTGCTTCCTTTTAGTATGGTTTTTAAGTTGATCTGATACAGATTTTTCAGGGGTTTCTTGTTTTGTGTTTTTATTTTTGTTTTCGCGCTGAGAATGGAACCCAGGGCCTGGCGCTAAACTACACCTCTAGCTTTGCAGTCTTCATTTTACCCTTAGTCCTAAGTATTTTGTCATCTTTGATGTTACTGAAAGTATAGTTTGTTCCAGTATTGTATGATCTACAGGGCCATTTTACTGGTAGAGTTGGCTGTTGATTTCTGTATGATAGTTTTTTTTTTTTAGCTACTTCACCAAATTACCTTGTTGTTTAAAGTAGTTACATCATTCTGCAGTCAAATGCTCTACCACTGAGCTATACCCCCTGTTACATCATTCTGTATGGTTGTATGTTTCTCCAATATTTTCTAGGTTCTACATACAAAATAATAGCAGTTTACTTTTCTACCTGTGTTTCTTTTTCTCTGTAATTTTGTTCCTTGTTTTGCATGGTCAACCAAACACTTTGAGCACAAGGTTGAGTAGCAGTGGAAATGTTTTTCATGCAAGCTTTTATTCCTGGAATGACAACCACTTGGTCATGGTATATTATTTTGTTAATGTGGTGCTAGATTCTGTTTGGTAAAATCTTGTTTAGTATTTAACTGCTAATATTCATAACTCATGATAGAGTATCGCTGATAGTTTTTTTTAAAATTTGGCATGTAAAGTCTTTCCTTACAAATTTAGTTAAAATATATTTGATATAATAAAAGATTAAATTACTCATAAATCTACACAATCATGTCTTGATACTAAAGTGACTTAAATATTATCTATTTGGAAGCACATAACCAAACTCTCCTTTAATATTTGGACAGTATGTTTTATTTTCTCTGTACATTATTTATTTTTAACTTTTAAAAATAATGTTAATATGATAGGTATGTCAGAAAAGCTTTTATCATGTCAGTATCATACATATATAAATTGAAGAATAACTTTTTTAATTGCTCAAAAAAGTGACTAATATGTTAACATTGTCTTATGATGTACTGTTTGCTATTATTTATTCATTAGTAACACTTTATAAAACATAACTAAGTAATACATTTTAATAAGTAAAAGAGGCAAGCTGAGGCATAAGTTTTTATGGGGGATGATTGGAAAGAGAAAAATAACAAGAACCTATGCATAAGCCTCTAGTTACCTGATACTCTCCAGTCTAATCACGTGTGATGGACTAACACATTGGGCTCAAATCAACTGGGTTGATCCTGGAACAGAAAATCACCACAGATGGTGGCACATCAGAGCCAGGACATATCATAGCTTGGATCTTAAGTGTCTCCAAAGTGTCTCCATGTGTCAGAGACTTGCTGGGGTAGGGTGTGATGGAGTCTTTGAAGTTTAGCCTGGCAGAAGGACCTTAGGTTACTGGAAATATAGCCTCAAAGGGAATCATGGGACTTTGTTCTCACGCTGTCCCTTGCACTAGGCTTGAGTTGAGAGGTCTGGCTCTGTCACACCCTCCTGCTATGATGAGCACCTATAGTCACAAAGTAATGAAACCAGCCAACCAGCATGGACTGGAAACTCCAAAGCCATCAGCCAAAATAAATTTTTTGTCTTTATAGCTTTATTGTCTCAGGTGTTTGTCACAGTGATGGAAAACTGACACAGAAGCTGAAAAGTTCAAGATGATTTTCCTGAGGCAGGACTAAAGCTCTGACCCATCCCTTACATTTGTGTGTTTTAAACTTGGCTGTATTATGGTGCAGTTTTACTATCAGGAATAAAATTTTATATGACCAACAACAGTCTTCCTATACAACATATGGATTATTCAAGTGTATTTCAGAATTTAACATACTTGTTTTATATACTCCTATGTGTTATATACACCTAAAAGTTTACAAAGTACATCTAAAGGCTAAAATTAAAATTTAAATAAATCAGGCTATGTAAAGAAATACCAGTAGATAAGAAATAAGTGAAGGTAGAAAATTTTTAATCATTTTAAATTAATACACAACTGTTCAAACTCACAGGAGCAGCAAGAACTGTGCTTATTATACTATCTGGACAAGTGTGATGAATAACAGGACAAGTCTGTGTTATAAAAGGTAGAAGGCAAGAACTGGGAATTATCTGTTTGAAGGCACCTGCCCTATCATGATGTGGTATAGGAGGGTTTGCCAGTGTATTCAAATTAGCTGTTGCTCAGCTAATTTGAACTGCAAACTCTTAGGAGACCACTGATACATTTTTAAAGAAGTTTAATTGGTATGTGAAGAGGACAGAAACTGTAGCAATATAAAATGCTCTATTGACACCAAGGAAGATTGAAAATGATGAGAACATTGAAGACAACAAAAAAGCAAGGGAACAAATGCAAAATAATTACATGTACAATAGGCTTTAAAACTACAACATGAGTAGTGACTTTAAGTGTGAATGGCCTAAATATACCAATTAAAAGACAGATACTAGACCTAGCATGGAGGTGCACTGTTGTAATCGCAGCACTTGGGAAGCTGAGATAGGAGGGTTGTTGAGAATTAGAGGCCAGCCTGGACCACGCAGTGAGTTCATGAAAGCCTGAACTTCCTAGTGAAACCCTGTCTCAAAAAAACTAAATAACAAAACAAAACAAAACAAAAAACCCAGATACTATCAAATACATAAAAAAAAGACACAACCATATATTGCCTATAGGAAACCCACTTTCTTGCAGCACATCCCTCTGTACTACCTTTAGTCAGTAGGGTACTAAAAATTCTGACAAATGCAGAAAGACAAGAAAACACATTTTGTGGGTCACCTACCATATTGCTTCTTATTGTTTTGATTTGTTTGTTTGGTTTTTTTTTTATGGTAATCTAACCATGACCAAATTGTGCCCTCCATCTTCAAGACAGCACATTGTCACAAGAGTGGTCACAGAGACTCACCACCTTGGTCTGTATTCATAAATGCTAACTGTACCCATTGATTGGCTCAGATAATGAAACCAGAAGAGAGGTTGGTGAAGGGGACTGGCATATGCAACCTAAAATTGCCATCTTTTGGCATATGGATGATTTTGTAGGAAAAGTCACCGAAAATCAGAAGAAAGGCTCTAAAAATAGAACATAACTTCTTATTTTTTTGGAAAGGAACTTTTCCTGTAGAAAGGAAATATTCATTTGTCAAAAGCATCTCTCTCTCCCTAGGCAGCAAGAGGAGGATACTTACCGACTTATTTACCAAAAAGATACTTATACTTATTTACCAAATTTTGCCTAGTCACTTTCTTATGACTTTTATGCGTTACCTGGAAGGCTAACCCCACTTTCCTTTGTTCAGCCTATGCTGGTATTTCAGCCCAATTCTAGTCATCCCTGGGAGTTAACTCATCTCAGATGACCAAAAATGCCCCACCCAGAGGACCTAACATAGTTTGAAGAATTATTTTCCTCCTCTACCTGGCAAGGAGCATGAGTGATATACTTATTCCAGTGTACACCACCAGGTGACCTCAGCACCGTGTGTCTGTCTGGGTGAAGTTCATTACATGGCTAATGAATATAGAGGTTAAGGCCAGTAGAGGACATCTCTGCTGTATTCAGAAAATATACTCCTGATAGCTGTTTCCAAATTTACATCCTGAGAAGACAGAATTAGTAAAGCAGTAACTATATTGTGTTGTTTCCAGTCATAAAGACTTCATTGTTTCCGTAGCTTTGCTTGTGTTTCATTTGCAATTTGGTTTGTCTCATCATCGTATAAAAGCTAAATATGAAGGAGTTCATAATTAGCCTATGCTTGTAGATATTTCTATAACATGAAAATGATAATATAAGTCATACTCATAAGTGAAATAAATCAAGCTCACCTTTGTAAATATCACATTGTTTCCCTAGTGTAAAAAACAAAACAAAAAAACTGAACAAGTAATAAGATCCAAAATGTACAATAAGTATTGTGATAATGAAAAGGAAAGAATGTGCTGAAAAGGAAAGAACAACTAGGATAGGGAAAAGAAGAAAAGGAGGAAGGGAAAAGATTTTATGCATATAGGCACACACACACACACACACACACACACACACAACTAGATAACTATACTACTAAGCTCTGTTGTTTAATCCAAAAGAACAATTTTTACTTTCACTGTTTGATTATTTGATCATTTTTTCATGCCTAAATCTTGTAAATACTTCTGAGATAACTATATGCAATATACTAACTAGTGTTAATTTCCTATTATTTTTTAAAATTCCGTGTCTTTTCTATTTGTGTGCTTTTTTAAATTAAAAAAAATCATTGCTGAAGGACAAGGAGAACACTCCTCTTTCTCATTCCTTAACTCTATAAAAATATGATTAAGTGCGTTCAGTGGAACTAAGTACATTTGTGGTGTGGTACAGCCAGTTAACCCCTCTCATCTCTACAACTTTTTCCTTCCTGCAGAATTGCAATTCTTAACAGTACTGTTCAACAGTGTCATTCCACTTTGCCTTTCTTCCACCCCCTGGTGGTATGGATGTGACTCTTCTGGCTACTTCTTGCAAATGGAGTCATGCAGCATTTGCTGTCTTGGACTGAGTTCTTGAGTTCTTTTCACACAGCATCACTTTCATTTCACGTGGCCAAACTTGAGGAGAGCTGCAGGCCGTGTCCCCCTGTAAAGCATGACTACTTGGCTCTCCTCGTCACCTTGGTTGGACAGGAATGTGTGACTGTCTGAGTAGGTGGCGAGCTGACCAGGACTGTGGTAGACCCAGGCGCGTCTGTGAGCCCAGTGACCTATGGAGACAAGAGGGGCGGCGGTCCAGCACTGCTGTTTCAACAGAGCAGCAGAGGTGGGGCAGCTGGAAACTAATCGCCCATCGGGGTGGTCGATCAGAAGGTCGGCTTTCACATCCATGTGGTAAATTACCCAGTGCCTTTGTTGTGTCAGCCTGGGTTTGGCACCTGAAGTTGAACTGCAGGCAGACTGTCTACTCCAGCTGCCAGGCATGGGCCGACTCCCTCGTGCTGGAGCCTGGGCTTGTTAGAGAATCCCAGCGGAAGGGTTCTGCCAGGGCTGCTGGGCTGGGAGCCAGCCAGGAATCCAGCTTGCAGGCATCCTTCCACCCTGTTCTGGTCCCTCCTTTGCTCTGACCCTTTGTCACCAATGATAAGCGCTCCAGCAATGCTGAGTGTGACACTGCTTGGGAAAAAGGATGTGTGTGGGCTTATTTCCCACTCTGGACCCCTGATTTTCTCTTTGGCGCTGCTCATATTTAGAAGAAACACGTGCTCAGACACGTTGGACACGGG
The DNA here is from genome assembly GCA_004027295.1 of Dolichotis patagonum. Lineage (NCBI taxonomy): Eukaryota > Metazoa > Chordata > Mammalia > Rodentia > Caviidae > Dolichotis > Dolichotis patagonum. The sequence continues at coordinate 54,200 of PVJX010010572.1, forward strand.
ACCCCCAACACATCCTTGATGGACCCCGCTGCCTCTTGCTGCTTTGTGACCTTGAGAGCGTGGAAGGTTATGACCGGGTACCGAGGCAACTGTGGACACTAGTAGGGGCCAGGTGCTGAATGCTCCTGTCCTGTCTTGCTGATTCTCTTATATTTCAGTAAGCTTTACTGAAAAGGTGAGACTTAAAAGCTCATCGACGTTGTGTGTGTGCGTGTGTGTTTTTCCTGCTCTGAGTCGATTTCCTCCCGAAAGATGTAGGAAACGCCATTTGTTTCCCAGTGATGTGTGTACAAAAGCGCACAGTGACTTCTGATCTTTTCTTTCCCCTTGTCCTCTCTTAGTTCAGACAGTCAGCAAGTCTCCAGCAAGTTTCCTTCCTGCTCAGCATGCTCGTGGGGAACCACTCCCCCCTTCTCGTGACCCCACGTTTTCTCTTTTCATTCCATTATGGCAATGATTACCTGTCTGTTTTGTCTTCCAGCGCTACTCCCTGTTGCTACGTATCTAATGGGGTGGATCTCCCTAGATTGGTTCTATTCAAAACTTCTGTTGGTCTGAGATTGTAGCAGGTAGTAGTTAAAACCCTTCACCAATGAACTGGGGCCATGTTGAGGAGTTTTATTAACTGATGCCTAGATACTCTTGTATGATTTTAACCCTCTGATGGGTAAACTGTGATTTTATGCAAATGTTGAATCTGTTATTCCTAAATTGTATGACCCTCAAAGCTGACTGACTATAAAGAGCCCTTCCCTCTCTCCTTCCTTCTTTTTACCCTTCCCTCTATCCCTTTTTGTCTTCTTCCTTTCTCCCTGCTCCAGCCCTATTGTTGCCTTTCTCTTTCTTCCTAGGCAACATAGAAAATGAACTTTGGCTATTATACCCTGCTCGAGTTCCTACAGATCGTCTTTTTAGTAGTCCCATCAGGGATTTTGCAAGTATATGTGTCCATCACACACTTGTAGTTGTATTGCAAAGATAAATTCCTCAAAATCCTGAAGCTTTCATAGGTAAATGGAGGCAATTTGAGACCAAACTCATAAGTGAAATAAATCAAACTCACATTTGTAAATATTGTCTTGTCTCCCTAGTGTAAAAAGAAATGGAACGTGTAAATAAGATCCAAAGTGTAAAACAAATATTGTGAAAATGGAGGGGAAAGAAAGTGCTTAAAAGGAAAGAACAACTGGGATAGGGGAAAGGAGAAAAGGAAGAAGGGAAAAGATTACATGTACATGGATACACATATGTAAGTGTGTATGTATAATACACAAGATCACTATAGTACTAACCTCTGTTAGTTCACCAAAAAGAACAGTTTGTGCTTTCATTGTTTGATCAATTTTTGTGACTAAGTCTTGTAACCTGAACAACTGCTTCTAAGATAACAATATAGAATATATCAACTAGTGTTAATTTTCTACTGTTGTTTTGAAATTCTGTATCCTTTCTGTCCTTTTTTCTGTTTTTGCTTTTTAAAATAATAAAAAAAAAAGTTGAGTGGGCTACTTCCCAGTGGGTTCACGAGTCTACAGTCATTCCTAGAGTTCTTCTGTGAAAAACCTGTGAGGCCTGCTTTGCATGTGTTCCTTCTTAGTTTCACCCATGACTTTCTCTCGCATTTTACTTTTGGCTGCCATGAGATGATCTCATATGTCAGACAGCACCCCCAATCAGGCCCTTACCTAAGGGCTGGATTGATTCAGTTCCCTGAAATGACTTCGTGTGTCCTTTGCGGAAAGCTGTGAGCAGCATTTCCCACTCCTCTAAGTTGCTGAATATCAGCCATTGTCTTTTTCTACCTTCAAGGTTCCAAGTCTCAGGCCTCCGTCTTTCACTACACCTCTGCTTACCAACCAGTCTGCTATCTTTTAGATAATTCATTCATCGGTTCTGTGCACATCCCCCTAACCTACACAGGGTCCTGCAGGCCTCTTCCTCTCTGGTCTGCAAAGATCGTTGATGCTCATTTTAATTTACTATGACACAGCTCCAAATATTTGCACGGTTTGCCGAGAGTGATCTGTCTTCAGGCCTGAAATATCTATCAATCTCTGCCTGCCCTCAAAACACACGCAGTGCCAGGTTTTTAGTGTCATCCTTGTTCCTGTTGTTTAGCATCATGTTGCAAATACCCATTTGCTTAGAGTCGAGGATGTCAGCAAGATGCCAGGATTACAGTAGCTCAAATGAGATGGGTTTCACTTGTCTCTGACCGGTGTATAAGTGGGTGTGTCCTGTGACAGCATGCAGGCTGGAATCCAGCCTGAGGAACTGTTGTCCTCTGTGTCACAACAGGC
>PVJX010010573.1:0-56524 GCA_004027295.1 Dolichotis patagonum
GGGAGGGGCCGCGCAGGCCGTGGCTTTGTTTTTCTCGGTGCCAGCACCTGCCCAGGGCACAGCCCCGGACGAGGAAGGCCGTCTCTGGGCGTCGCGCCTGGCGTTGCAAAGCGCATGCCGGCCTGGGAGCACCTGGGCGCGTCGCGGTCCCCTGGGGAGGGGGGAGCCGCAGGGTAAGGATGAGTAATTCCGCTTGACAGACAGGGAGACCTGAGCGCCGCGGTTCGCAGACTCGGGGCGTTGCTTCCGTACGCAGATGTCTGGGCCACGTGGCCGCGGGGATGCGTCAGCAGATTTGGGGTGGGGCTGGGTCTCTGGAGGGTTCCTCCCCCAGCCCCTCCCCCCGGGGGGCAGGTGGTCAGGGCACAGCCCACCCCTACCCCGCCCCGCCCCGCCCCGCTCAGGGCAGAGCTGCAGCCTGGGCGGGTCCCTTCCTCTGGGCGCTTTGCCAGCCCCTAGTTCTGGGTGACACTGAACTCATCCCATCCCGAGTGCGGCTTATTTCTTGTTTAAAGGTTTTTATGCCCCGCCCCCAGGCCTGTCCGTTTCATCATTTCATGAATTTTGCCCCGAGACCGGCTCTGAGGTTTCGCCTGCATCTTTCCTTTTGTCATGTTAGCCCCTCTCTCCTCTCCTTGGCAGAAGGCATCTGAAGTCCTTGGAGTCCTAAAGAGCAGCCAGAAGGTTTTCCCAGCAGCTTCGGGACGGTTATTCTTTATGCCTGCATGAAAAAGTGAGAGTTATATAATTTTTGGTAATTTTTTAACACTTTTAGTATAATGCATGATAATTGTGGAAGACTGGGGAAAGCCAAAAATAAGCAAACTATTTTTATGTGTTTCCCTCTGGTATATTTTTATTGCTGAAAATGATCATTGAAATTATACTATGTATATCCTGTTTTTAAAAGTTACATGAAGAGTTGAGTGTGGATGGATATCTGTAATCCCATCACTCCGGAAGGCTGAGGCAGGAGGATCACAAGTCTGAACTCAGTCTGGCAACTAAGTGATGCAATACAGTACCAAGGCTCTAGGCTCAGTCCCCAGTACTGGAGTGGGGGGCGGGAGAGGAAGGAAACAAGTTTTTTAATTTTTGAGTTTTTTCTACACAGTTAATAGATCCTTTAAAATACATTATAATTGTAGAAGCTTTGGAAATGGCAAAAATAAGAAAAGAAAACTCCACTTTTGTGTGCTTCCCTCTGGTGTATTTTCACTACTAAAGTGACAATCGAAATTTTTTTATAGGTGTCCTGCTTTAAATAATTATATCGGATGTATCTCTGTGTTGTTCTGACCTTTGCAGAAATCCATGTCAGAGATGTTAGTGCTTGACGGAGGAGATGAATGTGGTGGCATAGTCACTTTCCTATGGCTGTACCTGCCAAATGCTCCCTTTTTTCTCCTACATTTTCAAGTTCTTTTTACCGGACTTGAGCCCCGCTCCCTCCCAGGACAGGCATGCCTTCATCAGGCCCCGCAGCTTGGTGGACAGAAGGGGGTCACAGAGGGTCACAGGGGGTCACAGAGCTGCATGTGCATCCTTCCTCCTGCCTGCGCCAGTTTCAGGGAGGAAGGTACTTCCCTTCCCTGAGCATCAGTCTCCTCGTCTGCTCCATGGGAATCATGACCCCAGTCAACGGGGCTGCTGAGGCTGAGCACCCGGGGTGCTGAGAGACAGTTGTTGCCCTGTGCACCTGCTGTGTACCAGCCGAGCTCCCTCCCAGGCACCTGAGCCTTGCTGCCCTGCTATTTGCTGTCTCCCTCTGCTGTGGGCGTGGCCTCTGGTGATCCTGGAGTGTTTGCACAGTGTGTTTCTGGGGCATTGGGTCCATTGTGCAGGCTCAATCGGCTGGTGAATAACTTAGAGACTCGGCCTTTGTCCTGGGGACCCCTCCCCGGTCTCTGAGGCCCAGCTCATCTGTCATCGGACCTCTGCAGAACAATAGCTAAAGATTCCCAGAGGCAGAGGCACAGTCTGGGCGAGGGTGACATCTGTCTCCCCATCCCTGTCTGTGCTGTTGGGATGGGAGGAGGCAGGTGTCTCCTTTCCCTCATGGTGCCAGGTGGGACCCTGTGGAAGTCAGACTGAAAGTGTCTGGGAAGGGAGGGAGGGAGGAGGGGCTGGGCTCTTGTGAGCCAGGGTGTGGAATAGGCAGAGAATGGGAACCAACCCAGATAGTGCGGAGTCCCTGTCTATCAAGGCTCTTGCTGTGTGCCGCTCATGGGTACCCCAGGGTAAGGCTGGCAGGCAGGCACCACTGATGCGTAGCTCCGGCTCAGAGGGGTGAAGTCACAGGCTCCAGGTCACACAGAAATTAGCTGTAGAGTCATGATTTGAATCCGGATTGAGTCTGACACTGACACATGTTTGTATCTCCAATCTGGGCCACCTCTTTCCTAAAAAGAAACAGTTGCCTCAAGACCATGAAAACAACTACAATGAACTGACAAGGACTGGCCTAGTAGCCTGGGGCCAGTTCCCTCAAGGCGTGGGAATACTGGTGGCCACCAAGCTGCACTTTATATATATATACCTTCTTCAAGTCTTTTCTCATTTAATCCCCACTCCCATATTTGAACTGAGTCTTCAGGTCCTTTGGGATCTGATAGGACTGTTAATCTTGATTGCACTTTTTTCTAGCTGGGTGGCCTCAGAACTAGGCACTTTTCTCTCAGCCTCAGTTTCCTCCTCTGTAAAATGTGTCTAATAAAACCCGAGTCATTGCTGTCACGTTGATAGAGGTGTCCCAGTTAGTGTCTGTTCTCAGCAAACGTTAGCTCGGCTTCCGTTTCATCCTGTTGCTCTTCCTTCCTCTCTTCAGGGCCACTCTTATTGGAAGGAGAATTGAATTTCAAACCTCCTCTTTTGGGGAAGCAGTGTCTGAGTTTGTAAAGCAGTAGCGTTTTGGCCTCCTCTGTGGAAGCATCCCTGGTTTCTCAGCAGTCCCCTTGTGAGGCTCACGGTTCCTGGGAGCTCCCCATATCTGCGAGCCCCGAAGCATCTGATGCAATTTAGGCCAATGCCTCTTGTATGCCCAGAGTCAGGGTAAAAGACAAAAGCTTAGAGAGACCCTAAAAGGCTGCCTAGGAGTGCTTTTCTGGCTGCAGTTCTTGCTACCCGGAAAACTGTGTGCTGTTACAGGGAAAAGAAACTTTCCCATGAGCAGCGTTAAATGAGCAGTGTGCACTATAACAACAATAACAACACGGCAGTAAAGTAATAGAGTTCAAGCCAGTAGTTAACACTTACCATCTTATTTAATCCACATGGCCACTGTGTGAAGTGGGTACCATCATTATCCCCATTTTAAGGAGATAAGAAGACTGAGGCTCAGAGGGGCATTGGACTTTCTCAGGGTCATACAGCTGTCCTGTAGAGTCCACGCCATGAAGCCCAGGTTCTTTCCAATTCATTAGGATGTTTGGGTTTGACACTGGCCTGACCAGAATCCCGCCCAACTTCCTTTTGCCTGTGACCTGTATCCGAGGAGGTCATCTGTGATTTGAGACAGGCTCTTGCCAGCATCCTCCAGCCTGCCTGTTGCTATGGATTTATTCCCTCACTCCTGTCTCTTTCTCTCTCCATGACAGCTGGAGGGATGTCCCTGCTTAGCCGTGTACTTCCAGACAAGGTCATGTGGCTGAAGTGGCATCCGAGTGGTACCCGAGGTGATGCTCCATCTCTTCTGCGCATGCCAGGGGTATAGAGACCAGCTTCCTGTAATGCAATCAAGTCCACTGCGAAATCCAACATGCTGAGCCCTCTTGGATGTCAGGGGTAGGAGAGATCCCAGGGGGTCCCCCTCATTCCAACTCCTCAAGCACAGCTTGCCTGACCTTGGCTGGAAGTAGAGGACAGTGTGGCCTGGTGAGCTGAAATGTTGAGACCATGGCCGTCCTTTTGATCTGGCCCTTCTCAGCTCTGGTCCATTTCATCACATATAAGCAAGGTCTGAATAAGAATCTCATGGTGCTATCATTTCCATACAAGAAAACACACATTTCAGCGCTCCCCGGTAAGCCTACATACATGTGTAGCCTTCATCATAAGCAAGACAGAGAATGCTTCTGTCACACTAAAGTGTTCCCCTGTGAATCCACTGCCAAGGAGAGCTCCCAGCAAACCACTGATCTGCTTTCTGTGCCTAAGGACAGGTTTATTTTTCTAAAGTTCCATACGTAGGATCTTCCGTGTGTGCCTTCTTATGCACACTATAATGTGTTTGGGCTGCATCCTTTTGGGTATACTGGTAATTTGATCTTTATTTGGGGAAGGGGTTCAGCTTCATTGAGAAGTAGTGTACACACCCATTTGAAGTGTGCAGTTTAGTAGGTTTTGGTAAGTTTACCAAGTAGTGCATCCATCAGCATAAGCCATTTGTAGAACTTTCATTTGCCCGTGTCAGATCCCTCAGACCACTAACTGCTGATTCTCACCCCACCCTAGCCCCTGGCCACCACTTGTCCACCTCTCACTTCGGCGATTTTTCATCTGTGGGCATTTTGCATAAATGGAATCACGCAAAGGAGTTGTTTTGTACCTGTCTTCTTTTACTTAGCTCGTTTTTGAAGTTTATACATGTCATAGTACATATCAATATTTCACTTGTTTTTATTGTTGAGTAGATTTCACAGCATAGGTATGACACATTTTGCTGAGCCATAGTGGCTGACTTTAATTGGCTCTGTGTCTCCTAGCGGTACATATACTGGGGAGGATGCCCCAGGATAAATATTGTCCATTTGTCCATATTTCTGGACTATAGGTATTACAAAAGATGTACTGATGGTTTAAGTCATTGGTGAAAAAGAGAGAGAGAGAGACCTACTATGTGCCAGGCACTGGCTAAGCTTTCCAAATAATTAACTTTGAGCCACACATTCAAAATGTGGGTCTGGAGAGCCACAGTCATAACAGGTTTGGTGGACTGTTAAGTCCACATTTCAGTTTCTACTCTTTAAGCAGCATTAGCTTCACCCAGGAGCTAAAATCCCCTGACACTGCATTGCCTTAACAATACCCAGGATTCCAGCTACACAGGCCTAGGGGAAGCGATCAAAAAATTTCCCACGGAGCAGCTCAGGGTCTGTTTGCAGAGTTGACCAAGTTCCTGGGACAGAGAAGAGAGAAGGAATTTTCCAAGTTCTTCAAGGCAGTCTGGGCCATGCAGGAAAGAAAGCAGCCTTGCAGATAAGTATTCCAATGGACCTGCCTGTGGCCACCAGCCTGCCCTCGGCCAGTCCATTTCACCCTTGTAGTCAAGTGGAGACCTCAGCAGTGCTGCCCGTGGGACACATTCTTCAAGTGTGTCTCTGTCTAGTTTTGGCCAGGTGCTGACAGTGAGTTCTGATAGTATGTTCAGAGGGTCCCTAACTGCCTGGCTTCCATCTGCAGGCTGATGAAGATAGCACAGCTGACTCAAAGCAAACCCGGGTTAGAACCCATGGGCATCCCCTGGCCTTCTCCAGACTGGTGGCATGGGCTGGCCTCTAAAGAGCCCTGTCCCACCCTCCTTTGGGGTCTCCTAGTCTGCTATTGGGAAACAGGGAGGTTGCAGGGACTACCAGGTCTCCCTGTCCCTGGGCTGGGGTGGGGCGTGGGTGTGGTTCTCTCCTGCGGCCTGGGTGGCTCTTCTGTCTTCCAGGATGGCCCTGTGTGGGGTCTTTGTGCAGAGGGAGCTGGAACCGGGCCTGGGCTATCAGCACAGTGGCTGGATGCTTCCGGTAAGCTTGGGCAGGGCGAGGAGGGAAGGAGGTGCTCTGAGCTTCCTCTCAGCGGGTAGCTTGTCTGTCCTCCTGTGTCCCCTCCCTTGGCCTGGGCCTGGCCAGATCCTTCTGCTCACGAGAAGGCCCAGGACCCAGGTGGCTGGAAGGCTGCTCTGTGTGGTCGAGGTGTGGATGGGAACGAACCCAGGCTGCAGGTGGTGGGCTTTCCGCCGGGGTTTCGGCAGGGCCCTCCATTCTACAGACACAGACCAGGCATCTTCCTTACAGTGGACACTGGGATACAGCGGTGAACACCAGACATGCGGTCCCCTTCTCTTGGCTCTTCATGTTGGAACACATTTCCCCATGGCCAGGCAAGGAGGTGAGCTCTCTGTCCTGGGAAGTGTGTGCGTGCATTGGAGATGCTGTATCTAGAGGTCTTTTTGGTGAGTGTTGGAAAAAGAAATCAAGTCACCCGAGTGCTCTGAAAGTCCCTTCCACCCACTCCAACCCTTTTCCTGTCTCTGTCTATGACCTTGGGGCTCATTTGGGGCTGCCATTACCCGCTCTTTCTGCCTAACTTTCTTCTAAAAGATCTTACTGTCCAAATCCCTGGCTTCCCCTGCCTCGGAGTGTTGGCACACAGGAGACAGGTGGCTGCACATATTCCCGGGACGGGGTGGGGGATGCATGGATCTGGGACAGGCCTGGCCTCATTGTCCTGTTTTGTGCCTCCCCAGACCATGTTCCCTCTGTACATCCCCAGGACCCCTGGCTTGCTGCGCCCTAGGGAGCTGGGTGAATGGATTCTGGCTGCAGGAACCCAGGAGCAGCCCTCGGTGATCCCATCCCTAAGGACCTCGCTCTTCTCAGCGCGTGGGGGAAGTCTTCTGAGAAGATGCCAGATGGTCAGCCGAAGACCGGATCCTGGGCTGGCGCATGCTCCAGGCGGGTGGAGGGGCCACAGCTCTCCACCCCGCTCCCCTACTGGGCCCAAGCTTCTGAGGCTGGGGGCTATTCCCTGACCCCCTATAGACTGTATTCCTTCTCTGATTCCCTCTGTGGCCACAGCTCTGCCCAGGCAAGCACTTCCCTGGGCACACCCTCCCCAGGCCCTGCTCTCAACAAAGATGAAGTTGGGGAGGTGCTGCCAGTGTGTGTGTGGGGAGGTTTGGCTCCTTGGGGCAGCCCATTGAAGTCTTGCATCTTTTGTCATTTTGGTGGGGGCTTCCTGGGTGAGGCTTTTCATGTCTCTCACTCTGATGGCTCCAGAGGGAAGCAGTGAGGGCCTGGGAGGAGCTGAGGCCTTCCCCCAGTTGTGTCCAGATGTGAGAGGCAACTGGAGGGGCAGAGGGATACGGTGTTGAAAAGGAAAGGTGTAGAGCTGCGCGGGTGGTGGGGAGGGTCACTGATAGTCCTGGTCTCACTCCTGCCATCCAAAGAGAATTCCCTCGTCCCGAGGCTGGCAGAGTCATCTGAGCCCAAACTCAGGAGAGGTGTGAAGCAGTCAGCCCCCTGGTCCTTGTGTGTGGTCCTGGATTCTGTCTGGGAGCAGAGGCCAGTGAGATGGGCCCTTCCCACATGCAGTTTCCCCATATACCTTACCCTTCCATGTCCGCCTCTGATGACAGTCTCTGCACAGGGGACAGTCCCACTGCTTGCAGAAGATTAGCTGTGGCTTTCCTAAGACCGTATTAAAAGCTGGGAGTCCCTTTCCCAGGGAGGGGAGGTGGTGGGGATTCATCAGCTCAGGCTGCTGGAACAGAATACTGAGGAGGCACTACAGGCCTTCAGTGCCCAAGATTTATTCTTATGGTTCTGGAGACCAGAAAGTCCAGGACCCAGGTGCCAGGGTTGGCTTCTGGTGAGGCCCCTGCCAATGGCCTTTTCTCAGTGGCACTTTGGTGTCTTTCTTTATAAGGACACCAGTCCTAGGGTGGCAAGGACCCATGCTCATGACCTCATGTAACTTTAGTCACTGGAAGGGCCTGTGTCTGCATGCAGCCCTGTGGCGGATTAGCTATCCAGCCCGTGCCCTTTGGGGGAATGCACTTCAGTCCATGACAGGGCAGTCACCATAAACATGGAACGCTGGTGCCATGTCCCCTCCAGAGCCCCCACCTGTAGAGAAAAGAGGAGCAAGTGAATGGAAAATAGAGCAGGGAATGGCAGTTGTGGGGCCAAGGTGAGTTAAGTTGCCTCTGGGGCACAGGGGACTGGCTGAACCCTATGTGGAGAGCCCAGTCCTGAAGGAGCCCCTAGTTTGAAATCAGAGCAGGTCTCAGGTGCGCCCTCTGCTGTACAACTGTGGGCAACACCCCTCACTACCGTGAGCCTGGGCTCCTGCTGGTGTCCTGGTGAGCCGGGTGTGGGCGCATCTACAGAGATAATGTGCCCAGCGCAGTAGTGGGTGCTTAGTCGGTGCTCAGTAATCACTCTTGCCCATCTGGCTGTTTAGGTTTAGGGCTGATCTTTTAGGCACTTTCTGAACCAGAGATGCTCCCCTGGCTGCTGTCCTGACAGCCTTTTCTAAGGAGCTTGGAAGCATCTAAGGAGCTAAGGAGCTTCTAAGGAGCTTCTAAGGAGCTAGGAAGAAGTCAGTTCTAGCATCAGAACTGAGCACTTCTTTGGGGCTCACTCTTGTGCCAGTCACTTGAGGGAATTAGGTAGGAGAGGCTGAACCAACAAGGGCCTCAGGGGGTGAGAAAATGTGGTTACGCCCAGAGCTTCTGGGAGAAACTAGAGCAAGGTTCTCAAAGTCAAGTGATATGTTTCTTGGCCTTTTTTTTTTTTTTTTTAATTTTACAGAATCTCTCACAGAGCATCATTTAGAGCTGCAGGAGATGCGAGGCTGGGTTTTCTATGGGGACACTCATGGGTGACAGGAGCTGGTGTAACTAGGGTGCACCCAGGTGCTGGGTGGTGTTGGCTGGGAAGGAATCAGACGAGGGCAGGGTTGGGGAGTCTGAACCTGGTTTCCAGGCCAGGCCAGTGTAGTGCAGTTTTGTGGGAAGGAGGAGAGGGCAGGCTAGTTGTGATGTGTGTCATGTCCACCAGGTATTAGGGAATATGAGGATCACATCTGTGTGTGTGTGTGTGTGTGTGTGTGTGTGTGCCTGAGTGGAAGGGCCCAGCCCTCAGGGGTGGGTCTGACCAGAACCAAGCAGGGGGTTTCTACCCAGGACCAGTAGCAGCCCTTTGCAGGGGAACTGAAGTCCAGGGGTGGGGAGCTCTGAGACCCACAGCCAAGAAGCAGAAGTAAAATGCAGGGTCCAAATGGCCAGGCTCAATTCTGGCTGGTCTGAGGGCCGCAGAGGTGGACCCCCCTTGCCCTGGTCAGGCCCCACACTTGGGGTGGGGTGGGGTGGGTGGACAGAGGTGTCTGGAGCCGTAGCTGGAGGGGCCGGGCAGTGTTGCATGGTGTGATTAACCTACTAACCCAGGGCTCGGCCAGGACGCTGTGGCGTGTGACGAGGTGCCTGGCCTTTTGCCAACTGACTAACCCACTAACCAGGCCCGAGCATGCCCTACTAACCCCGCGCAGCCAGACCCTACTAACTGCAGCTCGTGGGCCTTTGAGGGGCTGGGCCATGGGGGCAGACGAGGCTCCAGAGAGCCTGGCCTGGGCCGGGGTCTTTGTGCAGATGCTCACTGTAGCCAGGGCATGCATGTGACTTAGTGACTCTGCTGCTTCCAGTGGGGGGACTCTGAGCAAGTCACCTCATTTTTCTGCACCCCAGTTTCCTATGTAGGGACGAGGAGTACTGATTCTTACCTCACTGACTGCAGTGAGAATTCACACCTTATGAAGGTCTTGTCAGGCCCTTAAAATAAGCGAAGGGATCAGGGTGGGGATAGTGGCCCCAAGACTCAGTGGCAACAGCCACTACCCAGCCCTGGTCTCCCTGGGTGCTCTGCACACAGACCCTTCTGCCTGAAGCCAGACACTTGCTTTGAACCCCTAACCGTCTCTCCCCCACATTCTTCCTTCTTGTCAGCTTTCTTTTCCATAGGCAGCTCTTTTGTCTGATTACTAACTTGTCTAACCTGGGGGCGCCTCACCTGCGCCCCATCATCCCTTAACAAACTAACGGACCTGTGTGCGTTCTTCCTTTTCTCCTAGCGACTCCTGTGTGTGTCTGCCGAGGCGCCCCCGTCGCTGGTGCTGTGCTGATTTACTAACCCAGCCCTACTAACCTGGTTTCTCTTCTTACTAACCCCAGCCCTGCCGAGCTCTGGGTCCCCCTGGGGGCTGGTCCCCCTCCTTTTGGCAAACAGATGTCCCCAGGCTGGTCCTGCCGACCAACGTCCCAGATTGGCTGCTTGTGAGATCAGAGACCACTGGGTCAGGTCTAAGGCAGGGGCAGCCTTATGAGCAGCACCCAGAGGAGGAGGAGGTGGCCCTGCAGATGCGGGAGGCTGGACTCTGAGCATGACCTCTCTCCTCTGTGCACAAGGCTGGTTGCCACTGGGAGTGGGCAGGGCCGGGGCATCCTCTAGGGTGTGAGTGTGGAGGCCTGTGGGTCACAGAGTGCAGTTCTGGGCTTTCCCCAGCTGAAGACATGGAAAAAAGGGGCCTGTGCTTCCTTCCCTGAAAGGAGGCGAGGTTATTGCTTTATTGGAAAGGCTTAGAGAGTGCAGCCATCCTGGAAAGGAAGTCAAAGAAGGAGTGTCCCAAAAGGGAACTTGGTTGAAGGACCCGGCCTTCCTCTAGAAGTCAGTCAGGAAGTCAAATAGGAAGTTAGTAAAGGGGTCTTTCCTACAGTGCAAAATCGGTGAGGGGAGCTGTAGTGCACAGGAAACCAGCTACAGAGGCATTCTCTGTACTTGAAACTGAGAGTAGGGGCCTGTTGACTCTGGAAATCAGCTAAAGGGGCGTTCCCTTATCACTAGGTATGAGAAGGGATGGCAAATAATCGGGAGAGGGCCCTTTCCCATACAGGAAGCTGGCTAGAGGGGCTCTTTATGTCAAAAGGTGGGAGGGGCCAGAAGCTCACACCCGAAGTAGATGTGGGGCTTTTCTTTTTGGCTGTAAGTCGTTTAGAAAAACCTCACACCTAGAAGCTAGCGGGTGTCTGTAGCTGTGTTGCAAAGGCAGTGAGGAAAGCACCTGTGCAAGAGCTGGGGGCTTAGCAAGAGGAGGAAGTAGGGAGCAGAACATGAGTCCCAGGGGCCCACAGGCTGGCCAGGAAGTCACCCCTCACTCCCTGTTTTCTGCACGCCCTTGCCCCGGCCCAGCCAGCCTCCCCCAGAGCCCGCCAGCCGCTAAGCCGGGGCCACACCTGGGGGTGATTTCATGCCTCACCTCCAGTAGGCACCTTGGCCTCTCTAGGCTAATCTCTGGCTCCCTCGCACTAACTCTTGCTCTCGCCCAGCTAACCCCTGCCTCGCCCTGGCTGCCCAGGGGCTGACCACTAACAGCCAACCTCACCCACTGGGGGCTCTGGGCCCCCTGCCTGGCTTGGGCCGGCTGGCTCTTAATTAACATCTCCTTCCCCTTGACTAACTCCTGCCTTCCTGGTCTGTTCCTTTCAGCAGAAACTAATGGCTTGTGGATTTCTCTCTGACTAACAACAGGTGTAACAGTCCTCGTTACCATGACTACTAATAGCTTGGTTGGCAGCATGGCTGGGAGGATTTGGAACTGGACTAACAGGGAATGGCATAGTTAGTGATGTCGGACTCAGTCAGATGTCAGTCATGACTGCAGGTCTTTAAAGGAGGTGCCAGAGCCGGGGCGTGGCCCAGGCCAGATGGAGGGCTAGTACCTGCTGAGGTGGACCTAGAGGCCTAGAGTCTACCTACACAAGTTTGACCAATGGACATATCCTTTACCTTCTTGGCGTTTGTGACAGCACTTTTACACAACAATCTCATCATCCACATGTAATTTATAAACCGTAACATGCTGGCCTGGTGTGTGCAGAGAATATGACATGTGTGGAATTATCAGCGATCAGGCGGGGGGGCCCTAAGTCCCTGCTTTGGGTATGTCAGAGTTTTGGTGACCCTAGAACATAGACATGTTCAGGATTATAAATCCATCAGCCCTTTACATCTTAGTGTAATTTAACTGGGCTTCTTCTAATTTCTAACTCTTTTAATACAAGTCTTTTAATGCAGTTACCTGCACTGAGGATCAGTGAGTTTGAATCTGTTTACTGCTTGGGGAAGTTTTGCTGGTGGCAGAGAGGAGGGGCCGTGTGGGGAGCGCAGGTGGTGGGTAGGGGGTGCGGGCTGGTCTTCCTGGGCAGGGAGAGGGGTGCGCAGCTTGAGGTGGGAATGGGAAGTGGCCGTTTGGCTGGCTCAGCTTGGTCCGCCTACCGGGAGCACGGATCAGGGTGTGGAGGGCTGGTTTGCTCAGCAGCAGTTTCAGAGTCTGGCTAGGAGGCCTAAGGGACAGCGGTTTGGGTCAGGGCGTGCCGAGAGAGCCCTCCCTGCCATGACCCCGGGCTCAGAGCTAACCGTGAGGAGCTGGCAGTAGGATGCAGAGGGTGATCCAGGTGCCCGAACTTCAGAGGAAGGAGCAGAGAGCAACCCGGAAAGAGTCGGGAGAAAGCGCAGGGTGGGAGGCCCTGCACCTGGGAAGCAACTGCGGCCCTCTAGTGGCCTCCCGGCCGAATGTCTCACCAACGCTCTCATCCGACACTCCCACTCCGGGGAGCTTCTGTATTCAAGTAGAAAGATTGGTGGCTGCTGGGGACCTCCGTGTGCCCAGCACTGCTCATGGCCTTGTACAAATCAGTAGGCACCGTGCCAGGCAAGGGGGGCCGAGTGGGGAGCCCATACTGGCTGGTGGCCAGGGGCTTTAAATGAGCCTGTGGGACCCGTGCAATGGTAGGATGGGCTCAGTGACTCCAGGATGTGGGAGGCAATGTGGGCTTGCTGAAGCGGCTGGCCGTAGGGAAGCCGAACCCTGGCTGGTAGCAGGTGGAGAGGGTGAGTCCCAGGCAGAGGGAAGGGCGGGTACGAAGCTCTGGGGGAGTACAGAGGATTCAAAGAGGTTCTGGGCAAGGTGGCAGGAGAGAGATGGTGACACTGACACGCACTGGGCCTTGTGGAGTTGTGTGGCACCTTGGGGAGCTGTGTGGATGTGACCTGAGAAGGGCCGAGGTGGGCTGAGCCTTCAAGCTGGACGTTTGGTGGTTTCAGCCAGGCTGAGTTGTGGTCACATTTCATACAACCGACTGTATAGAAAGTTTGGAAACCAGCAGGACCCTCCAGGCCATCTGGAGATAAACAGATTCCACGTCACCTGGCCCAGGTTGAGGTAACTCTGCACTGACTGCAAAGCACAGAGGGCTAAAGTGACGATGGGGACTTGGAAGAGGAGTTGTCTTGAAGACATGCCCTGGTGGCATATAGGCCTTGGAGAAGGTCCAGGGAGTGAGGCCTTGGGCTGCCAGCCCAGAGAAGGGGCAGTTGTCTTGTGTGGCTGCAGGAGGAGATTCAAGTGTCCAAGAGGTGGTACTGACCTCAGAGAAGAGGAACATGGGTGAACAGGCCCTTCTGTCCCCGAAGGCAGGAGGCCTGGGCCTAGAACCATGTTGAGAGTGAGGAGGACTGTGAGGTTCTGTGTGTGTGTGTGTGTGTGTGTGTGTGTCTTGTCGCCTTGACTGAATGCTGGAGGACGCTGAGCCCTGGCAGGCGGGTTGTCTTGAGCTCTCCCATGCTGGTGCCTGCTTGAGATTCTCCCCTCTGTCCTCAAGTTCAGTGACATCAGGCTTGCTGGAGGGTAGCCTGCACCCTGAGGAGGTGGCCCAGGCTTTGCTTACACCTCGCCGAGGCAGGGGCCGCTGTGCTGTGCTGGTGTCCTGGGGGATGTGGGTGAGACCTTGGCTCCCTTCCCAACCCTGGCCCCGACAGACCTTCTCAAGAGTCAAGAAAAGCTGTCTGTGCTCTGTGTCATTGGCTTCCAGGGATGGCGATGTGCACAGAAATTCTGCTGTTGATTAAAAAGCTGATTTTGACCTGAATCCAGCAATGAAGTGTCCCTTGGCTTTTTGTTTTTAGCCACTAATGTGGCTACTTCTGTGTAAAATACCATTTTGATATTAAAAATCAATTCATACCAAAAGACGGCTATGACTGATGAGACAGAAGGGACATGTGATTTGGGGGAGAAAGGACAGCTGAGTCAGTCTTTCCTTGAGACACTGACCGTAGGGGTTCATATCACAGAGTGTTTATTTGTAGTTTTTTTTAAATTGGTACCGGGGATTGAACTCACAACTGTGTACTTGCAAGGCAGGCGCTTATGCTGCTGAGCTAAATCCCCAGCCCTTATTTGCAGTTTTAATTGTGGTGAGATAAACATCACATAAACTTCCCACCTTGACCATTTTTAAGTAGATAGTTCACAGGTACATTCACATGGTTGTTCAGCCATCAGCTCTGCCAGTAATTTTTTAAGGGGCTACTGTGGATTGCACCCAAGGCCTTTGCTTTGAGCTACATTCCCAGCCATTTTAATTTTTTTTTAAACTTTAAGATAGGGTCTCTTTATGTCACTGAGTTGCCTAGGTTAGGTTTGACCTCATGATCCTCCTGCCTCAGCCTCACAGAGTACTTGGAGTACAGGTGTGCATCACCAAGACGAATGGGATTGATGATTTTTAAAAATAATACTGCTCTGTGCATAGGGCAATGCTGCAAAGAAAATTCCAGTTCTTATTGATTGATCACTTATCTCTCACTGGCATCTGGGATATAGTATCTTTGGGCTGGCTCTTTGACCCCAGCTCTCAGGAGGCTGAGGCAGGAAGATTGTAGCAAGTTTTGAAGGTCAGCCTGAGCTATAGTGAATCCCAGTCAAAACAAAGCAAAACAAAACAAAAGCAAAAATGAACAGGACTCTTTGCAGCTCGGGGCCAGTCTGCCAGTGTTTTTAAGAGTTCCAGGGTCAGTCCTCTGGCTGAAACTCCCACAGGAAACTGCGGTTTGAACCCCAGCTTTGCCATTACCATGCTGTGAGACCCTAAGGCCGGCTGCCCTTCTCTGAGCCTCCGTCTGTTCTGGGAAATGGGTCCAGCACTAGCTCTGCCGTCTGGTGGGGTGCGGTGGGGCAGGGCCTGAGACCCACAGGGGCTGCTGCCGAAACCTCACTGTTAGCACCAGGAAATGGAAGTCTTCTGTGCTGGTGGAGTCATTGGGCGGGTTTTAGAGGGGCTGGGAGTCCACAGGATGTGGGGCAGGGCAGGGCAGGGGACATTCCAGGGAGGACACAGCCTGAGCTTTGCGCTGGAGTCTGCCCCTTGCATGGGGAGTACTAGAACGTTCTAGTGTGGCCGAGAGCCTCCCCTGTGGGGCGGGTAGGTGGGGAGACGCCGATGGTCTTGGGCAAGCTCAGCATGCCGGTGTGCGTGGGGGAGAGGGCCCTGGAGTCTGGGACAGCTGAGCCAGTGACACCCCGCAAGGCACTTGGGCTGAGCGTGCATACCGTTTCCAGGCGCCTCCTGACCCATGCAGCCCTAAGGGTCACCATTCCTGTTCTTGGGTCCAGTTCTACCACTGCCCTCCCTGTCCCTGAGCAATCTTGCTTAGCCCTTTTCTGCTCTGGGCTTCAGTGTCTGCTGAAAAGAACCACCCCCACTGGGGGCACTTTTAAGTCCCCTCTGCCCTTGAGAGGCTGGACATGCAGCCCGACAGTGGGGTCTTCCACTCCTTTATTCCTCTCGGTTCACCCAGGAACTGGACCGAGTGCTGCTGGCTGGCCGGCCACTGCGTCACTCGTCAGCCTCTAGAAGCTTCTCTTGGCCTCCCCATCCATCACCCTCTGTCCCTGCAGCTCTCAGACCCCGGAGTCTGAGGTCTGCTTTTCACTCTTACTATACGGCGAATGGCCACAGACGGGTATGTGGCTACCACCAACTGCTGACGGTCAGCTGACTTCTCTTTCATTGGTTCAACAAAATGTAGGGACTCTGCGTTAACCCAGGTGCTCGCCGCCAGGGATTCCCCCAGGCAGCAGACTGCGGGCCGCTGTGGCGGTCACAGCCTGGAAAGGCTTTAGATGAGCAGCTAGTTAGAGCCAGGAGCCACGCAGAGGAGCGAGGAGCTGGCGTAGCGCATCTCCCATATTAGAAATCAAAACCAAGATTTTTTTTTCCAAAAAGGATTGTTTATTAATTCATGGAAAAACAACCATAATAGTTATAAACCTCATTGCTTACCAACATAAACAACACTTGCTTTATGAAAAATAGCTACTTCCCGAAAGAAAACAAATTAAGGGAGAAGACAGCTTTACTCTTTCTGGTAAATCTCTTTAATGGATGGTTTAGTAGAAGACAGACTCTGTTGGATTCTGATATCTGCTTGTGCATTCAATCTGTTGCAGTGTCACTTGTCACGTGGCTGGCTCCCAGAGGGCAGAGTTCCAAAGCTACATGCCCAGCGATAGCTGTAATTTATAGGTGCAGCCAGCAGATGGCGCCGTTGTACCAAACCCACGGCTGCTGGGTTTTGGCGCTTGGAAATTAGGATTTCTCCGTTGGTGTCCCGTGAGGTAGCAGAGTTTCAGGGCGTTGGGTGGGGTGTAGCCTGGGTGGGTGGATAAGCAAGGCGCTGGCACGAATGCAGCTGAAAACAGAAGCTCTGGAAAAGCTCTACTTATTGTGGCAGAGGGTTTCTGCTCTTGACAGAAACAAAGCCAAGTGATAGGCCTTTCCTGAGCCTCAGTGTTCTCCTCTGCAAAATGGGCAGACGCAGAGTCTGGCTTGCATTCTGCCATGCCGCTCTGGGTAAGGGTCACTTTGTATCAGTAACAGTGGCATTTTCGGCCATGTGGCCCCGCAGGCTTCCCCCCTGAGATGGGTGCACCCAGAGGATGTGCGGAAGAGGTGCTCTCCGGCTTCTGCTCCTCCTGCCCACTTCCCAGCCCCAGCGTCCTCCCAGGGATTGACATAAAGGGGTGTTTGCTTTCCTGAGGGCTTAGTGGATGCCAGGCCAGGTGCTGAGTGGGGTACAGATTGATTCATGAAGTGCTCCCTGTGCTTTGAGTTTCATTATCCCCATTTTCCAAAGGGACATGGAGGCCCAGGGACAGGAAGACACTTACCCAAAGACACATGACGGGAGGACCGGAAGCCTCGGGTGAAGGTGGCTGCCAGG
This sequence comes from Dolichotis patagonum, assembly GCA_004027295.1. Lineage (NCBI taxonomy): Eukaryota > Metazoa > Chordata > Mammalia > Rodentia > Caviidae > Dolichotis > Dolichotis patagonum. Next base: position 16,824 of record PVJX010010573.1, read on the forward strand.
CCGGGGGGCGCGTGCCCCGGAAGGTTGAGCCTTGGCCAGGAGGTGGCTCAGTGACAATGAGGCCCTGGGTCCTACTCCCAGACTGTGGAAAACTAATCCGGAACAGTTTTTCTCTGTTGATTTTTCTCCCCATGGCTCTTTGCCCCCTTGAGGTGGTCACTTCCGGACAGGTCACTTCCGGGCAGATAGTGAGGCCCTGGATTCTACTCCCAGACTGCGGAAAACCAAACCCAAACAGTTTTTCTCTGTTGCTTTTTCTCCCCAGTGCTATTTGCCCCCGCGAGGTGGTCACTTCCGGGCAGATCAGCGCACAGGTGGGGATTTTGTGTTTATTTTCTCCTTTGCTGTCTGTCCTGATGGAGAAACCCCCAGCCAGGGATCTGCCTGCTTCCTGTTCCTACCCAGCACCCAATACCACGGGAGCCCAGGGACAGCCCAGAACCATCTTGTGGGATGAATGAAATAGAAGCCAGTGTAGCCTTGCATGTGGGAGGTGCCCCCCTCCCTGGCTGTGGATGTGGAGCTGGTGACTTTGCCTTCCCTAGGCTCAGTTTCTTCATCTGAAAAAGGGGGATGACACCATGTTCCTGTCAAAGGGATACTATGAGTGTCTTTATGAAGTGTGATAAAAAATTCAAACACAAATACTGTGAATGCTAAGTACCATCCAGCAGACAGGCAGGCCCATAGAAGCATTCCACTGCGTGCTCATCCGCTCTGTTCATGGGGTCTGGCCCCACACAACTTCTGGCTCTTCCCCAAAGTCAAAATGGCCACAAAAGGGAATTTGGGAATCAGTTCTGGACATGGAGGCAGCCGTGACAGCACAACTAAAGACACTCATGAAAGAGGACTTCCAGAGCTGCTTCAGAAGGTGGCGAGTACGGTAGAGTCAGTGTGTTGGGTGCCAGGGAGAGTATTTTAAAGGAGATTAACGGTGATGTGTCTTTTAGTGTAATTACATTAAAAAAAATTTAAACATATGGATGAGTCAGACCACATATGTCTTACTACAGAGTCCAGGGGAGAGACAGAATGACCCGAGGGTCAGAGTGGGTGGGCTGGGGTTGTAACTCAGTGGTACAGTGCTTGTATAGCCTCCAGAGGGTCTCGGCTCCATCGCCAGGACCAAAACCAAACTGAATCTCTCTCTCTCTCTGTCTCTTTCACACACACACACACACACACACACACACACACACACACACACCCCAGGGGCCACCTGGACCACAACACTGAGCCAGCTGGCTTGCAGCATGCAGCCCTGTCCTCTTTCCTGCTGAGTCTGCCTGGACGTACACATCCCTGAAGCCGCAGCTGCAGAGTCTGGGTCCCTGTGGGCATCTCCTGCCAGCTGTGGCTGGTAAACGGACTCTCCGGTGTGTAGCACCCGCAGCGCAAGGATGGAGTCACATGGCTGGGGACAGAGCCCCTGGGGGAGGTGGTGAGGCCTCTGGTGGGGGAAAAAGACTTCTTCCCAGATAAGCCTTGGAATTCAAGGAATGCGTGGGAGCCTCCAGCAGGCCCAGGATGAGTGCCCTGGAAGCACGGGCTGCTGGGGCATTTTTCCAGCCACTGGGCTGCGGGGCCACCAGGGAGTTCATTCCAGACATCACCTCCTGGCACCAGGGTCAGGCCTCAAAACTTTCCCAGGTCCTCAGACTGCTGGGGACGGGTGCTGCTGGACTCCCACAGTCTTTGATTTGGGCCCTTTCCCTGGCATAACCCTCGGGTCTTTTGCGGTCACCAGGGAGGGAAGGAAGCATTGTCAAGTTCAGGCTCAGGTGCTGTCTCCTCGGACGGTCGCGTCACCTGCCTGAGAACTGTGTGTGCCCATGAATAAAATGTAGTTGGCACCGAGTCTCCCTCGTGGGGCGGTAGGAAGGCTGGGAGGACCCCAGGGGAGTGAGGTTCCAGATGTGGGAAACAGTAGTTATGATTATTTTGATGGGTTCTGAAAGTCTTGAGGTATTTTCCAAAGATAGCTGCAACGATCCCCCTCCTTCATGAGTGTCTTCCCCTTGAATGTGGCGGATGTGTGCTTTGGCGGGCCTGATTGTGGTGGTTCATACCGACTGTCAATGTGACTGTATTAGGAGATGCCCAGAGAGGTGACTGGATCATAGGGCACATACCTCATGGGTAGGTTAAACTGTGGCTGAGCTCTTAGTAGGCTGATGGGCTGTTGGAAAAGGCCTGGCTGAAGGAAGCGGGTTACTGGGGCTGTGACTTTGAGGGGGACATCTTTTCTTGGGCTCTTGTTCCCTCTGCTTCCAGGCTGTCACAAGGTGAGCAGTTTCCCTCCACCACACCCTTCTCACCATGATGTTTTTGATTTGGAGCGAGCTGAGCAGGAACTGAACCTTCCAAAACCATTAGCCAGAACAGATGTCTCCCCTGAATTGTGCACATCTGTGTACATTTTGTCCCAGCAATCAGAAGCTGATGCTATGTGACTTCCAAGTCCAGGAGGTAGATGGGGGGTTACTCACCCTTAGAGTACAGCCACTGTGCTGTGAGAAAGTGCTAGTGGTTCCAAAGAGGCCAAGTCCTGTCACTTCACCCCTCCTGCCCCCAGGCAGCTCTGGATTCTACCCCTTTTCCTCCACTGCCCTGCCAGTGTCCTGGCCCAAGCCACCAGTGTGTCTGTCTTGGATGGGTGCGATGGGTTCTTCTGGGCCTTCCATTTCCTGTGCAGAGCAGGAGTCTGCCATACGTAAAAGATGCACAGGACAAACGCATCCAACCCTCAGTTTCCTCTGCTCCAAGGACTGGCCTCAGCTGTGACACCTTCCTTGGTGTTTTCATGGACTGACCTCTTTGTTCCCCCATGGAGTCTGGGAGCAGACCCTGGGGCCACCACCCTGATTGAGACCCAGCAGGCACTCACTGCCCTGGTCTCTCGACAGGACCAGATTTGACAGTGAATTGTCTGAGCACTGAGCCCGTGCTGTGTACCAGGCACTGTGGCAGGCAGGTGAGCAGGAGCTCTGTCTGTTCTCACAGGGCAGTGGGGGAGATCGATGTTCACAATGGAAACCAGAATGTTGTGCACTGTATACCATGCTGTGAGGTGGGACATGGGACAAGATGACCCAAGGGTGGGTGGATTAGGGGAGGAGCCCAAGTCCCATTCCTAGAAAAGCAGGTGGACAGAGGTGGTCAGGGCGGACCTCTTGGGGAGGTGGCACTTGGGCTGTTGAGGGGGAGTCAGTCACGTAGCAGGCTGCCAGTGGGACTGGAATGTCCCCAAAGGCCCAGGTGCTAAATAAAGGCTTAGTCCCTAGGGTGGCACTGTAGGGAGGTGGGGGGTAGAGAGAGGTCCTGGTCATGGCGTACGCCCTGGAAGGGGACTGTGGAGTGCTGTCTCTTGCTCCTTGTTTTTGTCTGCTTCTCTGCCACGTGAAGTGAGCAGCTTACCCTGCTGTGCATCCCTGCCCTGATATTCTGGCCCTCCATGGGCCCAACCTGTACAGTGTAGCCAACCTACCTTAGACTGAGACCTCCAAAGTGGTGAGCAGAGTGAACCTTTCCTCTTTTTAAGTTGGTGATCTCAGTTATTTTGTCACAGCTCCAGAAAACTGCCTTACACATGACATTAGGAGGAAGATCATGTCAGGCAGAGGAAACAGCCAGGGCAAAGACCCAGAAGTGGGAATGACCTTGGTGTGACAGAGGAACAAAGAGGCTGGAGTCCAAGAGGCCATGTGATGTGAGGTTGGAAGGCTGAGGGTGCCGGGTCACTTAGAGCCTGTTCAAGGTCTGATTTGACCCTAGGTGTAATTTGGAACCACTGGGGGAAGTTTGTGCTGCAGGGTGGCATGGCTTTAGACCTTGGCTTCCAGCTGCAGGGCAGAGAATGGGTTGGAGGGGGAGATGAGAGTGGGGAGCCCAGGCAGGAGGTGTGGGGGAGTGGGATGAGAAACTGCATTTATCGCGGGCACCCCACTTCTTTGTGGGGGCCCTGCTGTCTTGTACTAGTGGCTGGTCTGTTATTCTTGGAATGACCCTGTCTTCTTGCTTTGGAGTGGGGGGTATCTCTCCTGGATCCATGTCAGTATGCTGAGAGCTTGGTGAGTACCTTCCCAGCCCTGTCATATCTTGCCTTCTCTGCTCTGCTCTGTTCTGCTCTGCCCTCCCTTCCCTTGCCCTCCCCTCCCTTCATCCTCTCTCTTTCTTTTGTCTTTGGCTGTACTGGGATTTGCACCTAGGCCTGCACACTATGCTATCTCCCTATCCTTTTAGGTCGGGGCGGGGTTGAGACACGGTCTCATTGTGCAGCCCAGGCTAGCCCCGAACTCACAGGTGATCCTTTTGCCTTAGCCTCCAGTTCTAGGGTTAGGGGCATGTACCACCACGCCTGGACCTCCCCCCGCCTTTCTTTTAAATTTTGAGACAAGTTTTCATTAACCACCAAGTTGCCCAGGCTGGGCTTGAACTTATGATCCTCATACCTCAGCCTCCCCAGTGCAGGGATTACAGGTGTGCCCCACCGTACTTGGTCCATTACTATCCTAAAAGCTGTGATTTGCATCATCTGTCTCTCAGCTCTTCTAACCTTGCCCTTCCCTGTGGCCCACTGTTTGAACCCTATAGAAGGGTTACGTTCCCCACCCAGGTGGCCACAGTGCCGCGGCAGGTGAAGACTGGACTTGAAGTTTTGTCTGGATGTATTGGCTGTGTGACCTCTGGCAAGGCCTTTGTGTCTCCGAGCCTCAGTTTTCCCATCTATGCCATCTTCATCTTCATAGCATTACTGTGTTGGTTCAGCAAAATGATACACAGCAGAGAATTTTTGCTTTATAAAGGGCTGTTTGGACTTGAGAAAACAACTAAAGTGACTTATGCATTAGCTGTCCTTCAAAGGGCAGAGAAAGACATGCAGTGTCTGTGTAGTGGGGCTGGAATCATGGCTGCGTACACCGTAAGTCCCGTTAAAAGTGACCTTTCAGCCAGTGGTGGTGCAGAGCTGTGTTCTTAGCACTTTGGGAGGCTGATGCAGGAGGATTGCAGGTTCAAACTTGGACAACTTAGTGATTAGTAAGATCGTGTCTCAAGAAAGTGACCAATTTTATGGGGTAAATTGTTCTTCAGGTTTGCCTTGGCTGTCCTGCTTGGGTTTGGTAACCCACTTTCCTTGTTTGCCACCACCCTCTGGACAACCTCCTGGGCAAGGTCCCCAAGCGATGAATCATGATTTCCCTAGTGTGGCTTTTCCTGACCAGTCCAGTGTGTCTCAGAGTAAGGCTCCCAGGCGAAGTCTGAATTTCTGGGACGAAGACGGCTCGTTCAAATGTGAACCCCTATGAGTCTGGTCAGGACTCGGCCTTTTTAGCAACCGTCTGCTGAATGACTCTTGGTCTTGGTGCTCCAAGGACCCCTGCATCACAGAGTGAATTCCTATGCAGAAGGGTTCACCTGGTACAATGTGAGGCCACCTTCCTAGGTCCCCTGCATGAAGCTCATGCCCAGGACGGGTAGGCTGAGGGCATGAATGGGGTTTTAGCAGGATGTGGGGAGAGAACTATTCTTCATAGGACCCACTCAGGGACATGAGGCCACCTTATATTTGTCAGCCCCTGGGAAACTTCTCCACAAAGAATCCTTCTGCCCCCATGATATTATCTGCTCATTAATACATAGTATTGTAAAAGTGATCTATAATTAGATGCTAACTGAATTTGCCGCGGAATTGGGTGGGTGAGGTTAGCAAGGTAAGCCAGGAGCCAGCTGATTGTTATGATCAATCAATAACCTATTTATTTCCCAACATTTCTATTAACCTCTGCCAGCCAATCACAGTTTCAATTTGAAAGGCTGGGGTCTGCTTTGCTGACTGGACAAGTCTGATTGAAAGCAGGCCCCTGACATGACTCCAAGGGTGAAATCCAATTAAAATCATTTTCGCTTGTAGATTAATATTTTTAGCATGTTCTACATCCTGGGATTCATCATTCTCAGCAATAACTAATGTCTTGTGACACGAGCAGGTGGATTGGCACTGACATCAATAATAATTGTGATTAATTAGCTTGTCAGGTCCTAGGATGGCTTTGGGGTGGCGGATGATGTGGCTTCTGGGAACTTCTCCCACCAAAGGCTGGTTATGTGATGTCTCAGTCCTGTTGCCTGTAATGGTCTTTTCTGAATGGTAATGGGGTTGGTCCACTTGTGAGCCTGAAACTCTGTTGAAATTGTGAGCTCCTTGAGGGTGGTTATTAGGTCTAATTTCCCTCAGCAAGTCACTATTTGTCATACTCTGTTCCTCTTCTCTGAGGATCAGTCCTTGGTTCCTTTTTTCCACTTGGTTTTTTTCATCCATTTAGTTTTAGCAAGAGCTGCCATATTGAGGTAACACGGCCCAGCCCCTGGACACTGCTGATTGGACCAGGGGTAAGGGCCAACCCATGCTGGACCAATGAAAGCCTCATGGTCCTACTTTTGGGAGCTACTGGTTGGAGGAGGGCTAGAGCTTAACCCTAACTAGACCAATGAATATATTCCTAAGGAATTTGAATTTAAGCTTAAAGGAAGAAGATCTTTCTGGTCCAGACTGGGTATTTAGGTAAACTCCATCCATCCTATGGACTGGGAGGGAGTTATAAATAAAAATGATGCTGAAGCTGGGTATGGTGGTGAATACCTGTAATTTCAGCCATCTGGGAAGCTGAGGCAGAAGGATCACAAGTTCGAGCCCAGCCTTGGCAAATTTGTGCCTCAGTGGGACCCTGCCTCAGAAGAAGAGGAAATAAAAAAGGCTGATGTTGTAGCTCAGTGTAAAGTCCTTGGGTTTAACCCCCGGTGCTGGGAGAAAAAGTGATGCTGAGAGAAGAGAAAGGATGAAGGGACCCTGGCCTTCCGAGCACACCCTAGACCCTGTTTCCTGTTCTTTTCAGAGAATTGACTTCTAGCTGCTTGTCCTCTGAGTCATCCTTGCCTTTTTGTAAAAGCTGTGCTTTCTCTCACTTCCCTTGCTTGAGTTAATCTGGATGAGTCTTTGATTTCCAGCAGGTTCACAGTCCAGTTTGCCACAGAGCCCCGTGGTAAGTCTAGGTCGCTCTGCAGCGAGGTGGAAGAGCCATCCTCTCTCTGCTGATCCGAATGCAACATCTTTGGGGAGGAAAGGAACCGTGGAGGAGGAGGAATAACTTCTGATGAAGATCTTCCAGGAATTCACTTTAATTTACTAATCCCTTTAGTATTCCGGGAGGTAGGTTTTCTTTGTGTACAGATGAGACAACTGAGGTTCAGAAATGTTAAATAATTTGTTGTATGAGTCCACAAGGATAATTTGTATTACTGCAGTAAAATACCCAAAGCAGCTAACTTAAGAAAGAGAGGAAAGGGGTGTTTAGCGTACCATTTTGGAGGTTCAAAGTCCAAGACTGGGCAACCCATTGGGTTGGCCTCCGGAGCGTAAAGTAGAGGTGAAGCTCATGGCTGGAGCATGCGTGGGAAGGAGGAAGCAGCCATGCCCCAGACAGGAGCAGAGGGGAGCCAGGCATGCTCCTTTTATAACCACCGCCTGCAAAAATTCAAGAGGGTACATGAAAAGCATCAAGGGGTCACTTGTGACCTGTCTTCTTAGAGTGCGTCCTCTGGTGAGCTGGGACCCACACAAGACCCTTTTAAAGGTTCCAGCTTCTTCCAATAGCACCACCCTGGGTACCACTCCTTTACTACATGCACCTCTGGGGGACACTGGACATCTAGTCCGTGGCACTGTCCAGTGACGAACTGGGGGTGATACTGTTATTTTGGTCAATTCCATGATTGCCCCATGCTGCCTCTGAGGAGGGCCACTGTGCTGTGGGTTCCTGCACAAGACTTCCAGGATAGGGAGTCAGTCGGCCACCACGGGAGGAAGTGGACATGCAGAATGGAGGTCAGTCCGTTGGGGTCCTGCATAGCACAGACAGGGCCCTGTCTTTAAGGACATCTTGAACACACTCATTGCTTTCTGATTTCTTCAGGTCCCCTTCCAAGGGACCCCAGGTGGTCCCACCTCCAGCCTCTGCAGTTGTCTCATGAGTGTCCCCTCTGAGTGTCCAGCATTTACACCTGCATTTCAGCAGTCGGGCCTTCCATTAGAAGCTCTGCAGAGGGACGTGCAGTGGACCAAGCCTCTGTGCTGGAGCACTTAGCAGTGCGTGTCTACTAGTGCTGGGTTCAACTTGAGAAGAAGGGGTGAGGCTCCCCTTACAGTCCACACCTGGGTTAAGCTGAGAGGCCGACAGCAAATTCCCTAATGGGGAATTGATGACAACAAGGAAGTACCGTGATTAGCACTGTGTCTCCAGACTTGACCTCCCCGCTGGGATCTCCTGCATTTCCCCCTGCAGCGGGTCACGGTTGGGAGCATTTTCATATTCTCATGTCCGAGCTGCCTTTGGTGGCAGCGTGTATGGCAGTGCCAGCCTCCCCTCCCCCCAACTCTTTCTCCTCTGTTTTCCAGTTTGCCTCTAACCAGCTGGGTTCCCAGTGGGAGCCCAGTAGAGCAATTTGGTTAGGCCGAGGTGTTTCCCCTTTTCAGCGTCCTCGCCTTTCAGCCTCCAGGGCTGGACAGGCTCCTCCACTGCTGACAGGCCTTGTGTGGCACTTGGGTTAAATGCAGCATGCGTGCACTGTCACCATGGCCCCTTCCATCCTGGGAGCGCTGAGTTTCACTAACCTTCAGATGAAACAGGCAGAGCATGAAGGGTGGGTCCCAAAGGTGCTTGGTCACTTGAGAGGTGGGAGATGGGACCATCCACTTGTGGGCAATCGCAGGGCAGTGTAACCCAGAGGCATCCGCTGCGTGCTGTGGAGAGGGGACCTGGACACCATCAGGTTGGCCTGATCCACCCACCTCCCAGTAGTGAACACTGTGGGAGGGGCACTTTAAACACACAGTGTCCTTACACTGGCGTGATGTCTTGGCTACCGTCTCCTATTACACTTGGGGAAACTGAGGCTAAATAATGCATCCATAAGGGCCTAGAAGTAATGTGTGACCCAGCCAAGTCATCGTAGTACCAGAGGAATGATGAATGAGCCGCCACAGAACCGAGGGCAGCGCGTTCATTTTCTACATCTGCAGGATGAATGTCCACAAACTCTGTGGTTTTGAGCCCCTCTCGTCTCTTAGCTGTCTTGAATCCTGAGACCAGAAGTCCAGGTCTGGTGTCCTTAAGCTTCTGCCCAGGGTCTCAGGAGGTGTCGCTGGGGCCCTACTCTCCTCTGAGGTCATGGGTCTTCCACGCTCATGGGAGTTGGTGGTGGGATTTGGTTTCTTGTGGTTGCGGGGCCGAAGTCCCTGTGTTCTTGCTGGCTGTTGTCCAGGGACTGCTCTCAGCCCTGGAGACCACTGTCTGTCCTTGCCTGGCTCCTCCTCCAGTGGCAGCTTACCATGTGATGTTTGTTCCTTGGACCCAAGTAGGTGGCACTCTCTTACCCTTCAAAATTTCAATTTCTCTTATGGATCACTGCTTAGGGCAGACCCACCCAGGCTGACCTTTCTTTCGGTTAACTCGAAGCCAGTTGATGAGGAACACAATCACACTGTGAAATCCCATCATATTCATAGGTCAAGACCACACTCAAAGGTCAGGGATTAGGCAGGGTGTATTCCCTGGGGGCAAGAATCTTGGCGACCAGCTTAGTTCTCTGCCTAGTAGAGGCAGAATGTAGGAAACCAGCAGGAATCCCTGAGGGGGTTGCGGCGGGGCTTGATAACCATCCCCAGCCCGGAGGAGATCAGGAGCTGGAGGGAGAACAAGTGCATGGAGAAGGCACCTTCTGCAGAGGAACACAGCTAGTCCAGGCAAGGAGGGAGTGAGGGAAATAAGTGCTGCTACCTTAGTGTCCTCTTCCTGGTTCTTCTCCTGTCCATGAGGACCACTGGGGATTCCCTCAGGTCCATGCTCCAGGGTGGAGAAATCCCCTTTCATCAGAAGCAAGGTGTCCCCTACCCCACCCTGCCAGGCTGCCTGCATGGTGTCAAGACGGTGGTCTCTGTTGCCAGGCTGCCTGTATTCAATGTTAGTTCTGCTGTTTTCCAGCTGTGTGAACTTGGGGGTGCCTGTATTTACAGCGGAGCCTCGTAGTCCACATCTGCAAAGTGGGATGATAGTACCGGCTAGTTAGGTCCTTGGAAAGATTCAAGTGGATGCACTCGGGGAGTGCTATGTAAGGATGGCAAATCATCCTTTCCTTCCTAATTTCCTGGGGTCTGCGATGGGCCGGGTTCCCCAAAGAGGCCCTGGGGATATGGAGGTGACCAGGATAGGTCCTTGCTCTTGCACATTACAAATTTTAAATGATGATGCAAATAGCCAGCATGCAGAAAAAATCAGGGTAAAAGTGGAAGGTAATGATGGGACTGATCTTATTTTATTATTTAAGTGGAACCAGCAAATGAGAATTGTATATGGTTAAAGTGTGCAACTCCATGCCTGGATATAGGTACACAGTGTGAATTGACCATCACCATGAAGCTACTCAACACATCCCTCACCTCACAGAGTTACCGTCTTCATTTACTAATTTATTTTGTGGTGGGGACATTTAGAACCTGCCCTTTCTGCAAATGTTAAGTATGTACTACAATATTATTAACTGTAATCACCATGTTGTACATTAGGTCTCTGGAGTTTATTCATGTGGCATAGTTGAAACTTTGTATCTTTTGACCAGCATCTTCCCTAGCCTCTGGCCACTACCACACTACTACTCTCTGCTCCTCTGTGTTTGACTATTTTAGTGGTCACCTACACGTGGGACTGTGTAGTAGTTGCCTTTGTGCATCATGTAGATTCTGTTTTAGAAGAGGAAAAAACCAGGGAAGGCCACTCTGAGAAGGTGAGTTTGAGCGGAGGCCTGTGTATTAGCTATCCATGCTGCGTAACAAATTCATTGCACCCTTGAGCAATGTGTTTTTTCAGTACCTCCCAGTTTCTGTGGGTTGGGAGCCCAGACACAGTGTCAGTGGTGCTGGCTTCTCTGCTTCAGGGTCTCATGTGAGGGCTGCAGGTGAGGGGTGGGCTGGGGCTGCAGTGCAAGTTGGGGAAGGATCCTCTTCCAAGGACATGAGGTTGGTGGCACAACTTGAGGCCTGTGAGACCAAGGGCCTCGATATCTTGCTGGATGGCAGATAGCAGACACCTTCAGGGCCTTGCTGGGCATTGGGTGGCGGCTACATCCAGCTCCTTCCTGCACAGGCCTCCCCAGGGTGGCTGCCTGCTTCACTGAAGCCAGCAGGGAGATTGTTGCAGCTCTATATGACGTGATCATGCAAGTGGCCTCCAGGTCCTCCATGTGTCCCTCCTGCCCATGAGCAAGGGGTGGAGGCTGTACAGAGGTGGGTGTGCTAGGAGGTGGGACAGCCCCAGGCCACCTTCAGTCTACCCACCGCAGACTACGTGAATTAGATGGGAGGAGCCGACTGGAGACATGGTTCTCCAGGTTGAGGGAGGCGGCGAGTTCGAAGGCCCTGGATGGGATGCTACTTGGTGTTTTCAGAGAACAGCAAGGAGCTAAGTGAGAGATGAGGCTGAGAGGACAGGTGAGAGGAGCAGTGGGGAGGGGACAGTTCATGTGAGGCCTTGTAGTTCAGAGAAAGTCTCCCGGATTTTATTCTGGGTGTGAGAAAGAGCCACAGGAACATATTCCAATATATTTATTTACTCTCCTAGATTTTCAATAGCTGAGGTAAAATAGGCCTGACATAAAATTACCATTTTAGAGTAGCTAAGTCAGTGTCCTTCAGCGCCTCATGAGCTCCTGTAATTATCCCCACCTTCTATCACGCCTGGCAGAAGTCACATGTCCATTTAGCAGTATTCTTCCACTCCAACCCTGGGAACCCACCAGTCCATGTCCTGTCCTAATGACCTTGGCTATGATGGGTCTTTTCTAGAAACAGGCTCATGAATAGGTACCAGGTTTTCCGCCCAGTGTGTAGCAAGGCAGCTGCATGTTGTAGCAGGTCTCAGCACATCACTCCCTTGTGTGACGTTATGGGTCACATTTCCGTCAGTGGGAGGACACACCTGCCATCACAGCTTAGAGGAGGAGAGGTTTATTTGGCTCATGGTTGTACAGGGTTCAGTTCATGGTGGGCTGGCTTCAAGTCAGAAACATCATGGCGGAGGGCCATGGGAGAGAAAAGTGCTCACTTGATGGCAGCCAGGAAGCACAGCAGGGGAAGAGTCTTAGAGAAAGAGAAGAGGCTTGTTGCAAGCATACGCCCTTCTGGTCCCAACTCAAATGACTCGCTCCTTCTAACAACCTGGTCAGTGGTGGCTCATTCATAGGTTAATCCAGTACGAGGTCGGTACTGCTTGATCCAATCATCTTTCAAAATCCCCAGCTCCGAACACACGAACCTTCTGAGAGCCATCGTTGAGCTAGAAGCTCCTCACTGTGGACGGAGGACATTGCATTTATACAGTCACCCATTGAGCGATATTTGCGTTGCCGTGAGTCAGTTTTTGGCCGCTGTGGGTAAGGCTGCCATAAACATTGGTGTATAGCACGTGTCACACACCTGTGTCCAGTTCCTTTGGACACATTCCTGTACGTGGGTTGAACTGCTGGGTAACAGGGCAACTGAAGGCTTACCTGTTAGGAGCCGTCAACTGGTTTCCAGAGCAGCGGCCTTGTTTTGCAGCCCGCCAGCAGTATCAGGGGCTATACATCCTCGCTGACACTTGTTACTGTCCATGTTTTGATCACAGCCTTTCGTATGCATGGGATCTCACTCTAGTGTGTGCATGTGCATGTGTGCAGTCCCGGGGCTTCAACCCGGGGCCTGGTGCAGGCTAGGCAAGCACTCCATCACTGTGCCGTACCACCAGCCCGCCCCCCTTTTCACTTTGGGATATGGTTGACTAAGTTGTCCAGGCTGGCCAGACCTGTGATCCTCCCTGCTCCGCTTAGTTGGCATTTCTTTCATGATTAATGGCACCGAATGTATTTTCCTGGTCTTGTTGGCTGTTCATACAAACCTTGGAGAACTGCCTCTTCTCTGCCCATCACAAACAGCGGGGCTGTTTGTCTTTTAGGAGTAGAACTTCGAGAGTTCTCCACGTCAATTTGTTTTTATTGAACTGTTGTCACCGCTGCTGCCTTGGCCCAGTGGAGCCCTGGTGAGTCCCCAGGCTCTCTGCTGTGTGCTTCCTGCGGAGAAGGAGAAACTTCCCTTTCCCTGGAGGAGTCCACTTGCCTCCCAGCCTTGTCAGCTTCCCTCCAGGGAGCAGAGCCGATCAGTCCTTCTCTCACAGGCCTCAGCCCCGCTGGAAATCGCCGTGGAAGCTCCCCAAGTCTCTTACTGAAGTGCTTCCTGGGGCTTCAGCTTGGCTTCGTGAGGAGCCCTGCAGCCAGGCAAAGGAGACTGTCAGAGAGCTGCATGGCTACCCCGCCCTGTCTCCCATCCCTGGGGGTGAGAGACACCACTGCAGGTTCCCCCTCACCAGGCCTCGGTGCCCTCCTGCCTCTTGGTGCAGCTGGCCTGTGCAAAGAATCGCAGAGCCCTACCTGGCCCTTGGTCTTTGCCAAAGTCGCCTGGATCCTCCAGGCCTCATCTCTGAAACAGGCCCACATCCCTGTCAGAAGGCACTGCTGGGGTCTTTCTGACCTAGGACTCTGTGATGGTGTGTGAAACATTTCACTCAGAATCTCAGTGCCTCTGGGAAGCCCTCTGACCTCTTCGATTGTAGTAGATGATGCCCAGTTACTTGGGTTTAGCTATCACTGGTGTAACTATTCAATTTTGATGCTTTCTTTCTGTGTTTCTTGCTCTTACTGGGATGTCAGGACCTTGATGGTGCAAATGCGTCATTTAGATCCTGTGCAGAGTTTCCCAGTGTTTTAGGGTGAAGACCAAATTGTTACTTTGACCTCAGTTCCCTGGATGGATTTGTACTGTCTCGTTCCTCATAATTTTTTCATCTGGCACTGTCTTTGATGTTTCTCTATTTCTGCCCTAAGAGCCACTTTTGGGTCCTTCATACTTCCCACCACAGGGCCTTTGCACAGATAGTCCTTACTGCCTGTATGTCCTTTCTTCCCTCATCATCTTCTTCACTCTTGCTTCAGATTTCAGTGCAAACTTCACTTTCTCAGGGAAGCCTTGACTTTCCCTAGATTAGCTCAAATGCCCTGTTGTCAGCTCTCTGATTATCTCATTTGCATTACTGAAACTTTGTCACTTTCGGTTTTGGACAGCTCCCTGCCTCCCTTATAAAGTTCCCACACCTCTTTGGCTTCACTATAGCCCTAGTGCCTAGCTCAGTTCTTGGAATAGAGTTGGTGCTAAGAAAATCCATGTCTGATGGCAAGTGAATTCATGCTCTTGAGGTCCGGGGCAGGGCTTGACAGTGAGGAGGCCCCAAACATCTGGCTCCCCTTTGCTGAATGAGGCTCGACAGGTCGCCCCTCAGCTTCTTGGGGTCAGCAGTGGGTACATTAGAGATGGCCAAACCTATGGCTCTTCTTTTTTCCTTTGCTTTGAATTTGGGTGAATCCTTCCCTTCTCAGAGGTCTTGCTAGGTCAAGAGTGGATTGTCAGTAGGGGCATCAGGGCAGATGGTTCATTTGGTAATCCCTCTATTCACTGGGGCCATTTGGTACAACAGAACAAAGTAGATGATCACGGGGACCAAGGTCAGAACAAAGCAGGCGAGCCCTTTCTGGATGGGGCCCAGAGCCCGGGCTGCAGCTGGTACTGGTGCCTCCCCCCGCCCTACCACCATCCCTGGCACTTGACAAACTGGTGCTGGGCTGAGCTTCACTGTGCTCTGAGCGACTGGGAAAGTGACCACAAATCTGAGTGGCCTTGATGGAATTTCTACCTTCAGGAGGCTGTGTCTGGCAGGCAGGAGGAAGGGAGACAAATTTAGCTGCAGGATGTATGTGTCACTGCTTAGGCCCTCTCTTCTTGCTATTTATGGGTGTGAGACCTGAGATCGTTCAGGCCGCGCCAGCCCCCAACCTGCCAGTGTGGCTCCGCTAGCATCTGTCCCTGCCAATTCAGTTTTGCTTGTCGTTTTCTTTCCCTTAATTGTAAAAAAGCATGGCTTTGTAAAGAAGGTTTCAATGATACAGCAGTGTATGAAGTGGACAGTGATGGTTCTTCCTGCCCTCCTCGAGTTTCATATTCTAAGGGAACTGGTGTAGAGTGTGGTTGGAACACTACCAGCCTCGCTCTGTATAATGGATATAAACCAGGAGAACGACATCATGATAGACAGTCACTAGCAATAGCCATTGCAGGACCTGTTACTACCGAGATCTGGCTACGGGGCGGTTACTGCATTCTAAGTTGTTAAAAGAATCAAATGACTTACTTGGAGACTGGGAGACTGGGTTGCTCTCATTTTATAAATGAGGAAACAGGCCTGGGGATTTTTTAGGGCCACGTTTAAAGCCACTCAGCTAACGAACAAGAGACTCAGGATTCCAGTCCCTCACGTGTGTGTTTACAGGATAACAGCGTACATGCATGTGTGTGCGTGGTACGCAGATGGTGCTCTGCAGAAACTGGACTGGGCTGTATTTTCGATTCAGAGACTTTCCCCTCACTTTGTAATACCTGGTGAGCATCTCTTCAAGTCAGTGTACATAAACTCACATGTAGTTTTTCCAAGTATTTTAATACCTGAAGAGTATTCCAGAGTGGAGATGCACTAACACAGAAACAAAAAACAAAACAAAACAAAACAAAAAATAACTGGCCTCCAGGGGGAAACACGTTACTTTGAAATATCTGCTAAAAAAAGTCTTGCTACAGTGACCAGCATTCCCACATGACTTTAGAACATTTATAAAATATGTAGCGCATGTGGTATACATTTGAGTGGTTTTTTCAGGGTGAACAATTCTGTCTGTTTCCCAGACACACTGACAGTGAAGCCACTGTCAGCAGTTTCCTTTGGATTGTTCCAGAAAGAGTGTGTGCTTTCAAGTGTGTGTGACCATGTATATAAATGTATATGTGTTTATGTATATAAATGTATACCCATGTATGCAGACTCATTTTTTGGTAAAGAAATGACATTGTACATATTACTTCATTTTCTTCAGCAGTATACAGTACAGTAACACCTCAGCTTATGAAGGCTTCTATTTGCAAATAATTCTGTTTGCAAACAAGTGTTCAGCAACATTTTGCTTCTGTTTCCAAATTCCCTGTCGAATAATGAGCATGATTATGGCCATGTTACCCAGAATCCTGGAACAAATTAAGGTACCGCTGTAAATGGGAAACTGTTACACATGTGTCCATGGAGATCACTTTCATTCATAGTTATGCAATTTTGAAGGAATAATATGTTCATTGCTTACATATAAGATATATTAAGTATATATCTCAATAATACTCAGATTATATATGCTTGAAGGAAGATGCTGAAAGTCTCTCTCTCACTTCTTTCTACACCACCCCATTAAACATAACTATTAGTTATCGTATCTCCCTTCTATAGCAGTTTTATATAAAGATGTCAGAAAATGTATCCATAGTCTTATTTTGTGTTTTTAGAACAGCAATAGTTTCTATATATTTCTACATTTTGCTTTTTTCCTTATATCATGGAGAGATTTCTGTTTTAGTACATAAACAACTTAGTTCTTTTTCTTAAAAAACAACTGCTTATAGATAGTATTCTATTGTATGGATAAATCAAAATCTTTAGTCTTTTAGAAATCACGATTTTAACTGGTTATGTAAACACATGCATAGGTACAAAACTTAGGGGGTCCAGAGAAGGAGCAGCTGAAAGTACATTTCTTACACTTTGGTCCCTCAATTATTTTTTTTTTCTCCATCTGCAGGAACCACTGGTCCTGCAGGTCCACATTTTCCTCCCAGAAGCCAGCTGTACGCGCGACTTGTGTGTGCGCATGCGTGCACTCCTTTTCCTTCCTTCCTGGCTGTGTAGAATTCCACAGCCCGGGCAGCCCACACTTTCCGTGATGGCACCCGGATGACGGACGTGGTTTTAGCTTCGGCCTTTGCCACCCTCAGCGGAGAGTCAAAGCTTGGCTTGCGCAGAGGTCTCTGTGCTCCGGTATGGGTGGCTCCAGACGTGTCATCACTGACTTCAAGGGTGCACGCAGCAACGCTATGGTGGGGATTGCCGAGCTGTCTTCTGAGGAGGATGTCACCTACGTCTCCTTTAGTGCTAGGGTCTGGGCTGGCTCAGAAGGTCAGGAAGCCCAGGGGCAACCTGAACCCAAGCTTTCTCCTGACCCTCCTCCCAAGATGTCCTGATTGGTGGGTTTGCTTTTGAGTCCCATTGAAGAGAAGTTGCGTCCACAGGTTTTACACATCGTTAAGTCCATATGCAGGACTTTTCAGGACCTTTATTAGGCTAATGTGCCTTGGGATTTCCAAGAGGTATAAGAGTGCACAGAGATCATTGAATTTTGCTGGCCATACTGAAAGGGAAGTTAAAATTTTAAATAAAGCCTGCCAAGAATGCCCTCTAAAACCAGGCGGACACGTCTGGGCAGGCCTGATAACAGAACGTTTCTTCCTTTGTGTAACCACTGTCTTTATTGCCTTTGTATAGCTGATGGTCTTGCAATGTAACTTAAAATGTATCAGGCCATTTCTTCCACTGTATAACCCATGCTTGGTATAACTGATGGCCCTGCAATGTAACCTAAAGTGTTTAAACTCCTTTAGCAACCCAAGATATCACTGATCCCTCCAATTATAATGCACCAAATCTACTTTTGTACTTCCCTGCTTTCTCTTCCCATAAAGCCACAGAACCCCACCAGGCGGTGCTCTGACTCTTTGGGAAAGATCTCAGTCAAGCCCACTGGTGTAATAAACTGCCTCCTAAACCTTCTCAGTGCTGTCTCTTCCCATTTGGCCTGTCTGCCATACCAGTACAAGTTCAGAAAGGCTGGCATGGTCTCGGTATTTCATTGTACTGAAGGGGAGTCTGGAACCACAGCAGGAATGTGACGTGTCTAAAGACACAGCCATGGTGGAGACAGAGATTTCCAGCCCTACTCTGGTAGTGACAGCAGCCGAGGGCTCTATGTCCCTTCCCTGATCTAGGAGTTCTTACCTGTGGAGTCTGAGGTTGTCCTGGTGCCTTTAAGGGACACCAGGATGCATGGATGCGTTAATTTAAGCAGCTATACAGCACCCTTCAAAGGAGTCAAGATTTTGAAAATAAACACAGATGAGAAGCCATTGCAGGTGAGCGGGGACTAAGCTAAATACCACAGGGTATCCTGGGTTGGACCCACTTGAGTGAAAAATATTGGTAAGAACAGAGCCTAGGAGTCATAGTTCTTTTTCCCTAATCAACCTTGAAGACAAAGAGTAAAGTGCCACTTACTTGACTCTACTGTCCTCTGTTTCTTTGAAGGTGACGCCAGTGTCCATGGTGACAGGGTTCCGTGTGACCCACTTGGAAGGTTGTTGATGTGCCTGCTGTAATTCTCTTTGAAAGCTAGTCTCACAGATTGCATCAACGTTTCTTCATTCTGCAGAATTTCTCGAGATGCTTTGCTCGTAGTACTCTAGGCCAGTGGCAAGGGGCAGGTACTCATGGAAGCCTCCACACTGCATGGCAAAGTGAGACTGCACACACTCTGCCAGAGCTGTTCTCAGTTTCACATCTTACTTGGCAAATTCTTTGACTCTGTGATACAGACCAACTCCTGTCCCTTGCTCATGGTAGGGAGAGGGCCCTCTGTCTTGATCTTTTTATTTATTTATTTTTTTTGAGGCTTTCACTGTTAATTGTGAAGACTTGCACTGTTAAGGTCAGAGTCTGGGATTTCATTAATTTTCATTATGGCAACAACCACCACCAAAAAAGAAGCCACTCTAAAACAGCTCAGTTTTTCTGGCAGAAATGGAGAAGAGAACAAAAAGGATTTCTAGAATAATCTAAACAGAGTGAAATAAAGACCACAGAACAAGTCTTCCAAAGAGTGTGTAATTATTTATCTAATGTATTTCCTTCTCTGCTTTCCCCCACCAGAGAGGGAACTCCCTGGGGAAGGGGTATAACTGATGGCGGTCACTCCAGCTCCTAGTGCAGAGTGTGGCATAGGACAAGGACTCAGCAAACAACAGTTGAGAGATGGCTGAGTGGGTGAGCGGTGTGTTTCTTGAGTGAGGAGGCTGGGGGAACTGTGTCTTCCCGCTAGGATGTCCATCAAGTCCTCTGTGGATGAGGAGAGGTCTTTGGTTCTCAGCAAATTGCAGGGTTTTGCCACAGAAGGAAAATGTGCACACACACACACACACACACACACACACTAAACACTCCCCCACCCCTGTTTATCAGCATAGCACAGAGGACAAGATCCTTCACCACTTTGCTGGATGGCCACAGCCCCTCAGGAGCTCCTGTTTCTGGGATAATAGCCTTTTCATTTCTGCCTCCCAAGACTGTTGAAGCTGCAGCCATGGAAGTGTTTGGAGAAGGATCAAGTGACTTCCAGTGGGAGAGGTGAGTTGTCACAGAGGGCCAGGGTTCTGGTGCCCTATTTTTGCTCAATTCAGACCAGGCACTGTGATTTCCCTAGCCTCTCCTGGGCAAGCTTTTCGGAAGTATCTGGGCTGCAGCAAACTCCAGAATCCAGGCCCAGCAAAGGACGGCTGAGGGCAAGCAAGTTTTCACTTAGTGCTAGGACCTCCCCAATATAAAGTGAGATTTAGCAAATAGAAACACACTTATAAGCTCAGTTATATTTGAGTATCAAATAATCATGTGTAATTTTCTAGTGTAGTTTCCAAGTTCTGCATGAGACACATACTGATCAGTATTCTTTGTTTACTTGGAATTCAAATCTAACTGAGTGTCCCATGTTTTCTCTGGCAATACCACCTCCTCTCTCATCAACCTAAGTGGGGTGAAGGAGGCATCTTTGAGGGTGAAGGTCAAGGTCATGACTCCTACTTATCTGATTTGTATTTCTTCCTTAACTGACTTTGTAAAAAGGATTTCATTTTTTGGTACTGGGGATTGAATTCAGGGTCTTTGCAGTGAGTGACATCTCCATCCCTTTTTTAAAGCTTTTATTTTGAAAGAAGATTTTGCTATGTTGCCCAGGCTGGGCTTGAATTTGCAATTCTCCTACTTCAGTCTCCTAGATTTTAAAAATAATAGAATTTATTGTTCCAGTACCTTCTAAGTTCATTATTGATCTAAACATGCTAACCTCAAGATTGACCTTCACGTGCTAGAAGGATGCTAGATGCACTGGGTATCTGTGTAGTGTGGGCTGTGTTACCTCACTTACTGGGTCTCAAACCAGGTGTTCAGGAGAGAGAAGGCTTCAGGGGGATCAAACAGATCCAGTGAAGCCCTAACCTAATGACATTGGTGTAACCAGTATGCATTTCTAGTGACCAGCGTGCTGAGCATGTCGCACCCGCATGCTTTTCTGATAGGTTGGGATGGAATTTTGAAGACAGATCTGGGAAGAGAAGAAGGTTCATTCATTCAGGGAGACTCCAGAGACATTAGACTGCCTTTAGGGAAACTCTGAGAAACACTAAATTGATACTTAGGAAAGCACTTACCCACCACCTGTCATCAGCCATTGTTTTGAGAGATGGAAGGGCAGGCAGTGAGAGCTTCTTGTACTTCCAGAATGTCCCATATAGGATCCAGGTATCATAAGAAGTTACTAGGTACTTGCATTAGGAAGCTGTGGGCTAAGAGCACACTGGCTGGCGCTTGCCGAGGGGATGTGGATAGCTGCTGACCATACCTTTTCTGTCTGCAGCAGCAACAGCAGACCATGGGTGAATGAACATTTTGTAATTAGTTCTCTTCTTGCAGCTTTCTGAACATCGCTTGTTATGGTTCAGAGCTAAAATGTCCTCTGAAAGACTTGTGTTTAGAGGTGGGGTTTGGCTGTAAGGGGTGGGTCACTGGGAGTATGACCTAAAAGGGTGTACTCGTGTTCTCATCTCTTCTTTTTTCTCTCTGCTCCCTGACTGATGTCCAATGAATCTTTTTCTGCCTTGTTGTTTTGCCATATTATTTCTAGTTTGGAGATGGTGGACCATGAACTGAACTTAATGAAACTGTGAGCCAAAATAAACCTTTTCTTTAAATTGTGAATGTCAGGTATTTTGTTCCAGTGACAGAGAAGCTTACTGACATAGAAAACTGGTACCAGGAATCACATGGTTTAGATGCCTTTGGAATTAGTTTATAGGAGGAGTTTGGAAAGATTTAGAGATGCCAGCTAGAGATGCCTTAAAATAGTGTAAGCAGAGATTATTTAGACAATACTGATTAAAGCTCAGAAGACCATAGTGGAGATAGGAATATGTACAGTAAAGGCTAGCTCAGGAAGTTTCAGTTGGGAACAAAGACTCCATTGACAGACTAGAAGCCATGTGTGCTATGCTCTGGTAAAACTTTTGTCTACATTTTGCCCATGTCCTGAGACTTTGTAGAACATTGAAATTAGAGGGATATGGACAAATTAATCTGATAGAGGAAATTTCAAGGTAGCCCAGTGTTCAGGCTGTAGTACAAGTACTGCCAGCTACCTTAGCCCTGTATATATAGTGAGAATCAAGACCAAAAAGCAGAATCAAATAATTTGAATAATTTTGTTGGTGGCCAGAAATACCTGAAAAGTGTGGGTGCTAAGAGAGCTTGATTGGTTAATGAAAAGATTAGCATTAGAGGAAGCCAAGGGCTTTATATGAGAATTATCAGGAAGATGACTTGAGGGCATCTCAAGAATTGGCTGGACCCCAGCTGTCATAGTCTCAAAGGTGCATAAGGGAAATACTTTGTGTTAATAAGGGAGCTCCAGGGAACCCAAGTCATTCAGGGCTGACTAAGAAATTGTTTCCCTGAGTTTAGCCATCCAGGTTCTTGGAGGCCTCCCCAGCTATGTTTCAAGGAGGCCTGGTTACTGCTCAAGCTGGCATCATTCATATGGTTCTGGCTTTTCAGGCATGCACAATACCAGTTATAAGGTCAGGGAGGCTTCAGTTCAGATTGCGAAAGAAGTCGTGGGAAGCCAGGAAACATGCCTTTGAGAGAGCACTGTGTGAAGCTGTGAGAGTGAAGCCAAAGGTACAGTGGAGACCCTAGACATTTGGAAGTACCAGGAATGTGAAATGTCTGCTGAGAAAAGTTTCCCGCAGTGACTAGGGCCAGCTGAAGAGAGAGCCCACGCTGGAGGTAATCAGTAAGGCTACAGAGATGGGGCTACCCAGATCTTTCGAGTTAACATTTTACCACAACCTACTCTAGATGCTGGACATGAAGATGCGGGATTTGATGTTTGTCCTGCTGGTTTTTGGTCTTGCTGTGGTCTAGTTCCTTTCTGTCCTCCTATGCCTTCCTTTTGGAATGGTAATGTTTGCCCTATGTCATTGTATGTTGGAGGTATTTAATTTTATTTTTGATTTTTACAGGGACTCATAGGTGAGCATTTGCCTTGTGTTTCAAAAGAGACTTTGGACTTTTTAGAAATGCTGGAACTGTTAAGAATTTGGTGACTCTTAGAGAGAGACTAAATGCATTTTGCATAATGAGATAGATAGGAGTCTTTTGGGGGCCAGGGGTAGAACATTTTATTTAAACCTAAAATGTCCCCTGAAAGTCACATATGCCAATGTGGGGTCTGGTTGGAAGGGGTGAGTCACTGGGGACCTGGAAGGGTATAGTTTCCTCCTGGATTCTGCTTCTCCTTCTGTATCTTGCCCACATGCAGTGAACAGCTGTTCTCTGCCATGCCCTCCTATCAGCCCATTTCTGCCATGAAACTGGATAACCGTAGACTAAATCCACCCAAACTGTAAGCCAAAATAAAAATAAAACTCTCCTCTGTTAACTTGTGGATACTAGGTATGTTGTCTTGGTGACATAAAAGCTGAAGCAGTTCTTCTTTAGAACCTCAATGACTCTAGGAGGAGGTACGGATATAGGGGAAAGAAACTCCCAACCAGTGCGGGTTTATGTTCCCTAAAATCAAAGAATGAATTTTATAACAATGGAGTTTAATAGCAGAATATGTTTATTGAGAGAAAGAAAGCTTCTGTCCAAGAGACAGAAGGGGTCCTGAATGGGTTGCCAAGGACCCCAACTTTTAAAGGGACTTTTGTAGAGCAAAACCAGAACGTGAGGTGGGTCCATGGTGGGGAAAAATGAGAACTTGCAAGGCAGGTGGGTATGAGGTGGGACAGAACTATGGTCAACTAACTAATAAGATTATGAGTGTAATTGCTCAGGGAAGATTGATTAAATTGGGATCCAATGGGGAAGGAAGTCAAGTAGCAAGCAGACATGAATACAGAAAGGGCCTTTTCTTGTAGAGGGTTGGGTTAGTGGCTTCCTCAAGGTGATTGATACTTATTGATAACATCAATCCTGATGTTCATACTTAGAGTGCAGTTGCATTTGTTTTGTCCTTTGTCTTGAGATCTGACCTACAGTGGAGGTGTCTGTCTCCTCCAAGGCTGCGAGATATCTGGTCTACACCGGCTCCTTCAAGGGCCTAGTCCTGACTGACTGGCTATAGTATTTCTAATTAACTCAGTTGTCTAGAACAGTACTAGTGTTATCATTAGTTTACAGAGTGACTAAATAACTTTCTTTTGGGTAGTAAAGTCAGTAAACAAAGTCAGGTCATTTTAACTCCAAGAATACACCTCTACTATGCTTAATCTATAGCATCATTTTTTGGATACTCATCACAGGTGAGAAAATGAGACGTGGGAGACAGAATTGGTAAGGTTTAGCTGAGACCAGAAGCGTTGGAGTCTTCATCACATGCCTTTGAAGAAAAAGATGTTATTATTATTGATCTTGTTCACCAGATGAGAACCTGAGGTGCAAACTTGACAACTTGTCCAATATCACCCTGCTCTTTATCTCAGCTGGACCTGCAGTCCAGATTTTGTTGCATTTCCCTCCCTTTGCTTGCTTTATCTCCCTAGCTACTGTGCGAGGTGGGCACTATTGCCACCATTTAGGAGAAGGGGAAACTCAAGTCTCATGGGGTGACACTTTGCATGGATTTCATGCTCTGGCCCATTGCTACTTAACATGTGATTGATGGAACTCCCTCCTTCTAGATGTTGATTAGAAGTGCAGGATCACAGACTTTCAGACCTACAAAATCAGAGGATGTGGGTGACAAGTTGGGACGCTCTGGCCAGGTTGTAACTTCTTCAAAAGCAAGGACCCATCTGATTCACAGCCACACCCTCAGCACTGACTTTGTAATTAGCACATAGCAGGTGCTGGCATGACAGTGGAATAACCGAATGGACACACTGTGGGGGACCTAAGACCAAGCCTAAGCCTGTAATAAATTGGTTGGAGGCAAAGGGTACAGGGGGCCTTTAGTTGTGCCCAGACGGCTACCCCTATGGGACCAAGAGCCTTCCCATCAACCCATTCAGCCACCGTCGCTCCAAGCGCATGCTGCGGCCACCTTGCTGGGCCCAGGCCCGGAAAGCAGACACAAGCAGAGCGGTAGAGCAAAATCACAGGGCTGAGGGCTCCTGGTGGGTTAGGGTCGGGGTGGCTCAGCCTCAGCTCAGACTCATTCTACTGGTCCACAATGAGAGCTGACTTCTGTCACATTGAGTCACAGGCTCTGTGACACAGCTGCTCTGGACACTGATAGAGATTGTGGGAGCTCCCAGGCTGTTCAGCGCGTCCATCCTGTGTTCCAAAGCTTCTGCTCCTCACTCTTCAGAGGACTCATTCCCATCACTGACCCCTGAATGGACTCCTCCATCATGACACCAGGCTCATGGAGACACCCATCAGAGGCTGGCCACATGAGAACAGAGTGACAGGGTGATCTATGGCCCAGGATCTCCTAGGGAGTCAGGCTGACCCCTGACCATGGAGGTGCTTTCTGTCTTGACTGGCAATGCCACCTGGTGGATTATGTGGCTCATGGAAGCCAGGCTGTTGCCAGCATGGCCAGGAAAAAGTCAGGTTGCCAAGAAAGTTAGCTGTGTCTCCCGAGGGACTTCTGGAGGTGGGAAAAGGGTTTTTCTTTCTAGGTTGAGGAACAGCTTGGGAGGAGTAAGAGAAACCCTCCTTCCCATGCTCCCTTCTTGAGCTATCTTTGCTCAGCTGATGCTATTTTTTGTATTTTCTTGTGTTTGAGGTAGGTGGGTTCCTGCCTTAGTTTGGGTTCCCCCAAGCAGAGCCTGAGGTGAGCGCTTGCATACTGGAGATTTGATGAGGAGGTACAGGAAGCAGTGAGGGAGAATAGGGAGGGAGCAGGACCACCATCCTAGGGTGTGTGGAACCCCTTATCACTGGAGGAACCTGAGGCCCAAGCCTCCAAGAGACCCTCAGAGGAGCTGTGAAGAATGTGCCTGAAGATTGTCCCTGTGTGGGGGGTGAATTTGATCCCACAGTCGATGTGTTGGAAACTCCATCCCCTGATGGGAGATGGGAAATTCTAAATGGAAATTCTCCCCTTGCCCCACTCTCTTGTTCTCTTCTCCATGGGATGACGCAGCAGGAGTGTGCTCACCAGTGAGGTTGCTTGGACTTGTCAGTCTTCAGAACCATGAACCAAATATATTTCTGTTACCCAGTCTGTGGTATTCTGTTAAAGCAACACAAAATGCACTGCGACTCCCACAGGGGACGAGGGCATTCATTCCTCAACTGCTGTGTCCCCTGGCAGACAGCGCCCCTCTGGGGTGAATCCCCCCTCCTTGCTGGCTCTCTTACCAGAGTGGAGCCTGCATCTTTGGAGAAGAGCAGAAGGCAGAAAAGTGGGGTAATTCCCAAGGAAGGGCATTGCCAGTGTGGGAGGCACCTTCGCCACGGTGAGCAGGCGTGGAGGGAGTTGGCGGGGCCGGGGCCGGGGCGCGCTTTCCCATGTGGATGCCACAGGCTCAGTGTGGAGGCAAGGTCAGGAAAGCAGCTCTGGAGTCAGGCTTCCTGCAGTGCTTTGTGGCCTGGGGGTAGTTTGGTAACCCAGGAATCTCCAACCTTTTTGGTACCAGGGATCAGTTTCATGGGAAACAATCTTTCTGTGGACTGGGGTGTGGGTGGTGGCGGTTTCCCTGGCATGCCCAGTTCACCATACGGTTTGCACTCTTAGGAGGATCTAACGCCCTCCCTTTGCTGATCTGACAGGAGGCAGAGCTCAGGCTGCAATTCAAGCTGCAGGGAACTGCCAGGAACACAGAGGAAGTTTGTTTCTGTGGGCCACTCATCTCCTGCTATGCGGCCTGGTTCTTAACCGGGCACTGGTCAATACTGGTGCATGGCCCAGAATTGAGAACCCTTGGTTTAATCTGTCTGAGCCTCAGATTCCTCATCAATGCAATGGGAATATTTCATAGTCTCTGTCCTAAAGCAATATCTATTGGAACAAGGCGCAGAAAGCTGTTAGCGCAGTCAGAGGTCAGAGGCACCTCAGAGGAGACCCTCATTACTGTCTGCTTGTCCTGGTGTGTTCTTATCCAGCAGGCTTTGTTGGTGAGAATGGGCAGGTGTTACTGGAGCCCTGGGCCAAGCCCAGGAAAGCTAAGGAACACGGGGCAGGGGACGAAATGCAACTGGACCACAGCCATAGGAACCAGGAGGGATGGGGCTGGTATAGGTCCTACTTCTGGCTCAATTTTGCCTCTGACCCCCACTCTCAAAGCATTAGTCACTGGGAGCACAGGTCCCCTCCCCCTGGCCACTCCCCCTCTCCCCAAATCGTCCCCCATCTCCCCAGCCAAGCGCCTGGCTGATTCTCCGTGTTCACCATAAACACAAGCCCCGTTATCTCCCCTTCTCCTGAGCACTTTCCCCATGATTTAAGCTGCCTTTCTGTCGCCTTTCATCAGCGTGGCCTCCTCCTGCTGTATATCTTCCTGTTTATCTACTTCCCTGTGGTTGCCAGACTTCCCTGCTGTGACTGGATCGATGCAGCCATGGGGGGAGGTGGCAGGCTGCCTGCCCTGCCCGGAGCGGCCAGCGCTTCTCCTCAGAGCTGGGCCAGTATTTCTTGTTAAGCTTCTGTCTAGCCCTGTTCGGCTTCTCATTAGGTTTCTGCCTGGGCGTGGTAGTATTTCTTGTTCCTCAGTCACACAGCCTCACTGGAGATAGCCAGTAATTCTTAAATGGTGAGGAGTTGAGGTGCATCTTTAGAGCACCCCAGGATCCAACTGGCCTTGGTCCCACAGGTAGGTCCTGGTAGGTCACTTGGCCATGTTGTAACTTAGCTCAGCACTGGGGGTAAGTGCTGGTGCTTGTCTTTACCAATACGTTATGGGGCTCCTGTGTTAGAGTCACTGCAGGTGGCTCCTGACTAGGTCCCCTGGTGCCAGCTTCCTTCCCAATTATGTAGCTGGAAAGACTAGGATGAGAGCCAGCTCTGTCAGTCGTTCAGCTGGGGACCTGACTCAGTTTTCTCACCTGTAGAATGAGATGGTTTTTCTCCTTCCCTTTTGCCACTTATTTACACGTGAATAACATTACTGATGTGTCAGGCAGTACCGTGAGGGTTTGACAAACAGGAAATCATTTAAATTCTGCTAGCCGCCCTGTGGCAAAGGAGAAGAGACTGTGACCCAGAATGGCTAAGTAAGTTACCCAAGGCTGTCTAGCAAGGAAAGTGGAAGAGCTGTGATTTGAACCCAGGACATTTGGCTGCAGAGTATCTCCCTCAGGAGTTGGTTAATAGTTTCTCCTGACCATCCTGTGGTCTCCTTGCAGTTCTGAAGTGTGATGTGATTCTTTCCCCCTGGTCTGTGAAGAAGCTGCAGAATAGGGTGGAAATAGGGCCACTTTGGAGGAAGCCAGGTCAGGTCCCAGTGAGCATCTGGCCACAGCAGTTTGCTTATGTGAGACTTTGTTGTGTGTCTCTGTTGAAAGTCACCTCAGCTGATATTTACTTTTGACTCAACAAAGTTGACCTCTTGGCCCATAGCTGAGCTGAGGTGGCCTGGCAGGCACCCAGATGTTCTCTGTGAAGCATGTCACAGCCTTCTTGTGCTTAGGAATACCAGCCAGCACCTCAGCACCATGCGGGACCCTTTCAAAGAGCAAGGTCACCAACAAACAGAACAGAACAGAACACGAAAACCATGGCGCCAGATGGAAAACTTGTGTGACAGAGACCAACTGTCTCACCACTCTGCATAATAAATAATTAGACCATCAAGGGGTTTTAGCAAGAGTTGTGAGTATTGGTTTGGGAATTTCAAACAAATTTTATTAAGCAGGTAGATTTGCAAAAGCCCAGTTCCTGAATAGTGAAAACGGCTCTATTACATATTACTCCTTTGCTCAACCACCTCCTAAGGCTCCCTACTGACTGCCTATTAGGTCCGTTGTGAACTCCAGCAACCTGTCTCCCAAGGGCTTTAATAATCTGTCCTCATCCCATCAGATAACGCTCAATTTTTATGACTCCTGAAGGGGTCTTTGGTTCCCTCCCCCTCCTCCCTGTACCTCCACTTCACCACTTGGTCTTACCTGCACACCTGAGCTGTCTCCTCGATGGGAATACCTTCCTTCCTGTGCTTGTCGCCTTCACTTGTCACCTCGCCTATAGACTAAAGTCTGGATCATCAAAATTCTTCTCTGTGTAACCTTTGCCACCTGATCTGGTCCTTCTTGGATGTTACCCATTCATAGCCCAATAGAGCTCAACTTGTAAAAATGTCTTTTTGTGATTCTCCTGCCAACAGCTTCCACATGGGGCATTTTCCACAAGCCACCTTTTGATGACACTCTCTTGGAAGAAGAGACATTCAAGGGACAGTGACCTTGTTTGCGTTTTGGGCACTGAGGAAGTTTTGGACTACAAGTATATGATGAGAAACAATATTGTATTCTTGAGTGAGATTGGGCTGCAGGGATATTTTAATTCCTCAGAAATATCAACCCACCTCCCAAAGTACCAAAGAACAATAAGACAAGAATAAATAATTAAACCATCAAGAGACACTAAGCAAGAACTGATCAGTTTCGAAATAAGATGCTGCTTCCAGAAGCCTGGGTGAGCTGGCCTTCTCTGGCAAGGATGGCAGGGGCACTGTGGGCTCTGCTTTCAGGGTGCTAGGACACACTCTGTGACCCACCTTAGCTCTGGAGAAGTACCAGAGCAAATAACCAATAAGAGGGCCAGGAAGTAGCTGTCTACACATGGTCTGAGAGGGCTCAGATGCATTCTTTGCTCATTCATTCATTCCTTCCTTCACTGTGGCTCACAGGTGTTACCCAAGCACTCTTCCACTGGGCTACATCCTCCACTTCTTTGCCTTTTACAGTGCCTGTGTTAATATGTGGCCAGCTCTCTGTGTCTGTGGAGTCCACATCTGCAAGTTCAACCAACCCCAGATGGAAAATATTTGGAAAAAATTTTTACTTGTACTGCACATGTGCAGACTTTCCCCTTGTCTTTATTCCCTGAACAATCTGGTATAACAATGATCTACATAGCACTTACACTGCATTAGGTGTGACATGTAACTTAGAGAGGGGTGGAGTTGCCCTGGAGGACGTGCTTAGGTTCTATACAAATACTATGCCATTTTATATGTGGGACTTTTGCATCCTTGGACTTCGGAACCCAGGGTGCCAATCTATCATGGTTGACTATATTCCATGAAGTTGAAACTTACCCATGGATCACAGAAAATCTGTATAATCTTGAATTCTACCAGCAAAATTCCTGGCACCAAAATTGCAGGGCTAGCAGGAATGTAAGGGGTCAAATCTAGCTCTTGTCTGTAGCTGGGAAGAGACTGAGATCCAGTTCAGGGAGGTCACACAATGAATTCATGGGAAGACTCAGACCCAAGGATATCATGGTGCTCCCTACATTGAGGTGACATCTCAGAGGTCCCTATTTCTATGTATCCCTGTGTGGTTTTGCTTTCTTGTCCCTCAGGTAGGTTATTCAAGCTTGGTGTTGGCAGGTATGATGGAGAGTAGAAGGGTTTGTCATTATGGCTCCCTTCCAGATGTTGGCTGCAGCTGTGTGATCTTGGGTTTTCTGAGCCTTGGTTGTCGCATTTGTACATATGAAGCTGGTAATGTTCACCATGTTGTCCTGTTGTGATGAATTAGTGATACAATCTGTGTAATATCAAACTAACATTTCCTGAGTGCCCCCAATGGAAGGCACATAGTAGGTGCTCAAAAATGTTAGTCCTTTCCTCCTTAACATTAGTGAGTCACTGCTCCCAGCTGACTTACGCCCACACTCTGTTCCTTTGAGGGGTCCCTGCCTTGCTTTGTACAAAAGTGACTATGACAATTTAGATACCATGACAGGTGCTGAGGCAATGGAAGGTGAAGTCTTAAACTAGTACAAGTGGGACACTTTGGGGGACTCTCCTGTCAACCCAGAGCCTTACCTGTGGCCCAAACTGATCCTAACTGGTGTATTGTCTTCATTCCACCTGAGAATGTTCTGAAGTGGAACCAACTCCTAGGGAGGCTGTACTCTCCCCACCCCTCCTCATTCTGTCTCTGGGAATATTTTGATCATAAAGAACTTTTTGTATTGTCACAGATGATAAAAAGCATAGTGTTTTGGTCCTTTTCCTGTCACTAGGACAAAATACCTGATATGCACAACTTAAAGGAGGAGAGGGTTTTTGGCTCACAGTTTGTAGTGGTTTAGTCCATGGTAGACTGGTTCCAAGGCAGAGCAGCGTGGCAGAAAAGCCTGGCAGAGGGAAACTGTTGACTTCATGGTATCCAAGTGGCGGGGGAGAGAGAGCAGGGGAAGAGACAGACAGACAGACAGACAGACAGACAGACAAAAAGAGAGACACAGAAAGACAGAGACAGAGAGCACCAGGGTAAGGAATACCCTCCAGGTCACAGCCCCAGTGATCTACCAACAACCAGATGCCACCTCTAATAGCACATGAACTATTGAACTCCTCAGTGGACAAATGCACAGTTGAGTTTAGCATGCCATGATTTGTCCACCTTCCAAACCCATGAGACTTTGGGGAACATTTTAGACCTAAGCTATAGCAGCCACACACCCACATACTTCTCACAAGAGTGACATTTTCTTGTAATGCTCTTCCTTTTCCATAACGTGGATACGGGGAGAGAAATAGGGCAGTTGGCCTTGGACCTTCTGGCTTCCTTCCCAGCTGTGTCACTGTGGGAAAGCCACTTGTCTCTCCAAGTCCTATAAAGCAGGGATAATTGTTCACGCCTCAGAGAGTGGTTAGGGGCCTGGGCGATGGGTGAATGTATCCAAGGCCCTGGCACACAGTGGCAGCTCAGGGAAGGTTAGCTTTTAGTATGGGCATGAGGAAGGCAGGATTCCATCCAGAGAGTCACTTTCCAGACAGTTGCACTGACTTACATATTGGATGAATCCCTTTCCCTCTCCTGGCCTCAACTTCCTCACTTGGAAAATGAGGATGCAACAGGTGGAAATAGACCACAGGTATTTGAGGATTCATTCTTTGGTTATTAGAGTCCCACAAGGGCAGCACTGGGACCAAGGAGCTCAGGCCATGGTCCCACTTCCCACCCGGAGCACAGAACACTCCAGCAGGCAAGGACCCTGCTGCTCAGCAGGAAGCTTCAGCCCCTGCTATGGGGTCTGGCTCGAGGTAAACATTTAGTAAACACGTACTGAATGGGCGCAGGAGTTCTTCTTCGATCTGGTTTATCTATCGGGGTTCTGTGTACAATTTTGCTTGAATGAAGAACACACATGGTCTATCCAAGCCATCAGGGGTTTGGATGTGGTTTGTCCCTCAGAAGTTCATGCATCAGAAACTCCTCTAGACACCCTTTCCTGAGGGCCACCTGCTCCATCCTTGAGTGGTGCTGACCCTTCCTTACTTCTCGCCTTTGCTATTATTTATGCTCACATCTTCACCCCTGGCTCCCAGAGGGATCTGTCACATGTGCTAGTTGATCCTGGGGTCTGTTTACCAGACGTGAGCACTATGCGGGCCAAAATATGGGCACTCTGTCTTTGAAAATGGAGAGAGAAAAATCGTGGAGCCAAGGGCATGCAGGTAGACTCTGGCCCTAGTCACACACTAGTGTTTATCGTAGGAAAATACAAACGTCTCTGGGATGGGCCTCATTTTCGACCTCTGTTTTTAAGCTCCTCTCTATTCATGATTTCCCGTTCCTGCCCCTGACGTTGGGATTGGCCACAGGACTTGCTGCAGTTGATAGAATGAGGAGGAAGCCGTTTCTAAAGATGTCTTGCACATACCTACACATCTGGCTGGAAAGGGCATCCTCAGGCCAGACGCTTGTCCCCAGAGCTGCTGAGAGATGTGTGTCACTGGGCCTCCAGCTCCGCCACTGGTGCACAGCTCAGCCTTCATGTGCCAGTCCCGAGTCAACTCATGAAAGTGTGGGCAGTAGCAAGTGAGGGCTGTCATGAGCTCTGAAGCTTTGTTACTCAGCAACAAAGCCTGATACTCTCTGGGGATGCTAAGAACCTCACTGAAAGGCTATCACAGGGTAAGGTGACACTGTGGGTAAAAGAGAAATCTCAATGCCTACCTGATGGTATGTGTACAAAACTGGTAGCTACAGATTCCTCAATCTATAGTTACCATGTGACCCAGCAATTCCACTTCTAGAGATACATTCAAAATATCTGGAGCTGGGTGTGGTGGGTCAAGCCCGGAATACTCTGGGAGGCTGAGACTGCAGGACTGGAAGTTTGAGCCCAGCCTGGGTAATGCAGTGGTTTAGGAAAACCCTATTTCAAAACAAAAAGATAGAAAAAAGGCCTGAGATGTGACTCAGTGTGAAGGCCCTGGGTTCAATCCCCAGCAACACACACACACACACACACACACACACGAGTTGGAAATAGGGGTCCAAACTGATAGCTGTGCACAAATGTGTATAGCAACATGCCTTACATTCCTAGCAGCTTGTGCTATTATAATAGAATACTGGAGGCCGAGCAACTTGTAAAGGACAGAGACCTGGCCTCTGGCCTTTGGTGCTGGAGGCTGGGAGGCTTGAGCCCCACATGTCCATGCTGACCTGCTGGAATCCTTGAGGGTGGAGCCTGGTGGGAGGTACAGAGGCCTGGGGTGTCGTCACTTGAGTGGATGAGTGCTGGGTCTCCAGGATGTAAGTAACACAGATTTCAAAGCAAGATAACAGGAGATAGTCACTGGCTGCCATAATGTCTCTTGTTTTCTTCAAAATAGCTGTCCATACCTTCATGTATATTGCAATTAATAATACAAAACAGACTAAAATCACTCTGAACAAAGAATGATAGTATTGCTGGATTTCACAGCATGATGCTATGGAATCAGCGCCGGATACTATAGTGTCTCTTTTTCTTCAGAGTAGCTGTTCATTTCATCATGCATTATATAATCAATTCTCATAAGCTGTTTAGGAGAAATTCTATGCATGTATGAGTCTCTACATGTATACCTATCCTTACTGTATTAGAGAGAAAAACAAAACAAAGCAAATCCCTAGAAAAACATGAAACAAAAAAGACACATAAACAACAGTAGCAAAGAGCCCAGAACACTGACAACACAGGCCTTCAAAACTAGGTGGTAGGAGCATAACTGGGGTTGTTATTTTACATAATGATCTTCAAGAGTTCCTCAGATCACCATACAACAATATGCACAATTGTTCCAATCCTATGAAGGTTAACTTTTTGTTCCAAGAACTTACAGAATTTGTAGCACAATCATCTTAGCTATCCTGTTTATATATAATTTTAGATATGTTTTCTTTTCCCTTCCTTTTTCTTTTTCCTCATTTTCCCGGAGATACTAGTTTTTCCCCTTGAAGCAAATTCTTACCCTTTCACTGCATTTATTATTTTGTATCTTATGTACTCTTACCCTTTCTTACCCAAAGGAGACTATACTCGGCTCTTACCAGGTTCCTTTTTGCTGTAGATTTCATTTAAATTGATGTGGGCCTAAGTACCCACCATGGCTGTGGTGACCGTGTTGGACAGTCAAGTCTAGCACATGGTCACGGGATCACACAACAAACACAGCTGTGTACAGGGACAAAGGAGATGAGGGTTAGGGTTTTGGGGTCCCTGAGACCACTGCCAGGTCCAATAAACGATGGCATGGGGTTCCTTACTAGATGGACCCACAAAACTCAGCACAGCTGTTGGATCCGTGGCTGTAGCTTGTACCATGGAAGGAACAGATTAAAATCAGCAAAGCAAAGATGCACATTGGGCAGAGGCCAGGACAGACCAGATGCAGATTTTCAGCCGCCCTTATAGATGCACTTGAATCTCTCACCAGTGATGTGCGACCACACGGACAGAGTGTGGACAAGCCAGGGAGCTCAAGGAGCCTCCGTGTCTGGGTTTTCTTGGGAACTTGGTCACACAGGTGTGGGCCCCCACCGGACTGGCCCAGCCTCTCTGCAGGCCCTCTTGGGGCCACATAGGGAGCAGAGACAATCTAACCTGCTGTGGCCCGAGGCCTGCAGTGCACTAATACCGCTGCTAGGGAAGTCGGCCTCCACGGCTCACTGTGTCCCCCAGGGCACCACCACTTCCTTTCTCTGCGGGTTCGACCCTCCAAGTTTATGCAGAGTTAACCCTTGAATGCATCACATGGTGCTGGAGATGAGAATAATGAAGGCTTCTGGGTTAATGTTTCCTGGAGAGATAGGACCAACAGAATATGGGCGTGGATACAGGAGAGGGGATTTGTGAGGGAACTGGCTCAGCGGACTATGGCACCAGAGAGGCGCCCACACGAGTCCTCTGTGGCTGAAGACCCTGGGGTGTGGATAGCCGCCCGACTCCATCCAAGTCCTGACCACAGCACCAGGGAAGCTGACGGTGGAGGCTGGAAGAAGGCTGCTGAAGTTAAATCCCGAAGCCCAAAGCTGATGAAACCTGGAGTTGTGGATTCTAGGGAGAGAGAAAAGTGGGTCTCAGCTAGTGGGAGCTTGTGGGCATCAGGGAAAAGAGAGTCACCTTCTGTACGGTTCTTTCCAGGCCCAGGAGGGTCGGGTGGCTCCACATGAACACAGATTTCCCCACCTCGTACACGCCTCTGTCCCACTAGCCTCCCCCGAGACATCTCACACCCTCATCCGGAACTCTGCTCTCCCACATTTCTAGATGTTCCTTCATCCAGTCAAGTTGACACCTGTTGTGACCTAGACCTGGATGTACCAGCAAAGCCTCATGGCCTCATAGCTGGGGGCTGGAGAGGTTACTGCATCATGGGGCATGATACCCATCAGTGATGAGTTTATAGCTAAATGACATTTTGGGAAGTGCATCCTGGTCGGAGGAGGCGGGGGACTGGCAGTGTGGTCCAGAAGGGTGTATCTCCTTCCGCCCCTCCCCTTCTGTCTCTCTGCTTTCTGCCACCATGCCATGAACAGCCCTCTTCTGCCATGCCCACCTGCAATATCACCCTTCCTGGGAACTGGGGGAGTACGGACTGAAACCCTACAAACTGCAGAAATAAACCTCTCTGCTTTTAACTTTGCAGGTGTTGTCTATTTTGTCCCAAGAATGGGAGTGACTAAGACATTGTCTAAAATGAATCATCTCCTAGCTTGGGGATTAGACCCCTTTATTTAAGCCTTTACCTTTCTGAACATCACTGACTTACCATCATTATTAATTCTTCAGGTATTTGTTCACATGCTGCTGTCAGCCTCGTTCCTAAACCATGGTCTCTCTGAGAAAGCGGCTAGGTCTGTCCAGCGCCCTCGGTGTCCCCAGGACTTAGCATACTTAATACACTGCTCTGCAGGGCCAAGACGAGGGCTGAGGCAGGGGAGGCGCTGTGCTGGGGTGTGCAATTTAAGGGAGTGGGAGCTCAAAAAACCTCAGTTAAATCAACACACCCAAAACTCTCACAAAAAAAGTTTCAATAAAGACAAAACCAAACAATGTTGACTTTAGACTGCAGTATAAGGTGGTACAGTTTACTGATCTTACCTTTACGAAAAGTTTTGAGATTTTGTTTGTGGTGACTCTTTTAGCATTACTTTTGATTTTTAAAAATAGTGCACTGAAATATTATTTGAGTACTGTTCTTTTCAGCAGTTTCTGAAATTTGGTGCCTAAGGCTGGTGTCTTATCTCTCTCCTCCTGGTCCCTACTCTGACGCTTGCTCTTAGGAAGGCATCCAACAAATATTCACTGGAGGCACTGTGAGTTGACCTGAGAGGTGGATACTGTAAGGGTTGATATATTGTGTTAACTTGAGAAGTTTAGCTATGTGACTCAGCGGGGAGCCAGATCCTCACTTTGTAAACATCTTCAGTCTGTGCAAGAGGAGGGTACAGAGATGGTGTGAGTGCTACACCTGCCCTGGGTAGTGGTAGCCTGCTTACAAAATAAGGGAGGAGAAAAGGCTTGTTCTCTCCCCTTCATTTTGCTCTTGCTGCTTTTTCTGTCTTCCGCCACCTTGAAATGTTGTCCCTGTGCCATGCCACCCTGCTTTGGAGCCAGCTGATTATGGAGTGAAACCTCCACAAACTGTGAGCTAAATAAAGTCTTTCCCTCGTAAACTTTGGGTGTCAGGTATTTTGTCCCAGAAATGAGACGAAAGTAACAAGACACGTACTTAAGTCTCTGCTTTCTGGAGGGGAATCTAAGGGGCAGCTCTGGGAGGTGAAGAAATTGTCCACCATATGGAAGGGAAGAAGCCAAGGATCATGCCCACAGTGCCTTTCTGTCAAGCCCGGGTGTTAGGGACTGGGTACCCCACATCTTCCCCTTATCCCTGGGCCTGGAGTATCTTCTCCTGGGGTCTCTGGAGGGTGAACTCTCAGGACAGAAGAGGCCAGTGGTGGGGCGGGCAGAGAGTGTGTGGGGAACTGGAGAGGGTGGAACATACACTGCAGGCACTGGGCCCGAGACGCATGTTATACATATTCCGGGTGAGACAAACTCCTTGCCTTTGTCATTTGATGTAAATTGTCCCCCAGTCATGGGGCTGACAGAGATGGATCCCCAGGCCTCCCAGCACAATTAAGCGTTCTCAGTGTCTCATGGAGGGAATGAGGCTGTTGCTTTCCTTGCCAATGCTTGGGGGTGATTCTCTAATGTCCCCTCCACCATTACGGAGGCTCAGCTCCAATCTCTTATCATATGTAATTCCTAATGATTTCTCTGTTATGTCCTGTTTTATTAAAGCGTCATTGAACTATACCCTATTGATTTAGATTTCACAGACAATTGAAATTTAAATTGACTCCAAATTGAATGTCTCCATGTAATCTCTGTTCTGCAATAAAGATAGATAAAATGCTTCTATTTTTGATAAAAAGTTTTACTGGAGGCACATTTTAATTTTGGGAGGGAAGAAAAAAATGTGACAGAGTCTTGACTTCCGCTGAAAAGTGGCTGATGGTTCAGGGCCCCTGAGGTCGTTTTCTGGTTTTTGTTTTTTCCTGTGGGGCTGATGTTGGCACTATCAAGTGCTGGAATGTCTGGGCTGACTCACAGATGGGAGCGCAAGGTGACTGCGTCTGGCCCATTAATTCATTCATTAGGTGATCCAGCCACCAATCCATCCATTTGTCCAGCAAACACAGCGTGCTGGGGCACATGGGGCAGGTGGGAGGGAAGAACAGGCAGGACGTGGCTCGAGGGCCTGTGTGCCCAAGTCCACGCCAGAGTGCCACGCTGCAAAAAGAAGAGAGACGTCACTGCAGTCCGCCAAAGCGTGCTGTCCTTTAACATCGATCCCCACCCAAGCCGGAACCATCCCAGGAACGGTCACTCTCTCTGTCCTTTCTTTGTTCCTCTAAGGACGGGGGACTGCTGTGGGGCATGGAAAGGACATGTCCCCACAAATTCCTCTCTGCTTGCACAGGAAACATGAAAGAAAACAGAGAATCAATGCAGTATTTATCCAGAGCTGGACAGATTGAACTCGACGTCCTTCTGGAGCAGTCCTATGCGTGAGCCATCGCTGCTGAGGAGGACTCTAGATCTGCAGTGAAATCTGACCCCATCCAAAGCCCAGCATCCGGGAGACCTGGCTTGCATGGTGGAAGGGTGAATTCATCTCGACTACTGCTGTCACAAACAATCCCATAATTATTGGCTTAAAAGAACACAAATGCTCATACATATGAAGGTCAGAAGTCCCAAATGGACCCTTCAGAAGTGGTGTGAGCACGTTATAGGAGCTGTGACCCACCCAGAGGCTTGCGGATGGAGCTGGGTCCTGACCTCTGCTTTCTAAAAGCTGCTGCGTTCCTGGGCTGGGGCCTCTTCATCCCTCTTCAAACCTGGCAGCACAGTGTCCTCAGATCTCTGTCTCTCTCGGACCTCTGTTCCCCTTTCTGTTGTTCTCTGACTTTGGCTCTGTTGACTCTTTCCAGGTCTTACTGGGCCTGCGAGGCTATTCCAGGACCATCTCCCCATCCCAAGATCCTTAGTGTGATCCCACTGGCCAAGGCCCATGGAACTGCCGTGCGGGTTTACCCGTTCACAGGCGCTGTGGAGATCTTTAGGGGGTGATGCTCCGTCTACCACCCAGGAACCAGAAATGTCCACATTCCTCATTGGACCCGTAGCTGTCCCAAGACAGTGACTTCCTGTGGGGACAGGGCTGCAGATGGGTCTCCCACCCTGCTTCCCTGCCGCTGCGGCTCGTCGGTGGTCTTTGTGTTTCTGCTGCCTGCACGGAGACAGGGTCCATGGGGACTCGGAGTGCTGCAAGTGTCAGTGAAGGGCTGGTTTGGGTTTCTCCAGATTGTTCTGTCCTGTCACAGAGGACTTCTAATGTAATTTTAAAAAGTGGCAAAACATTTATTTTTATGAGGACTGGAGGCCTCTGGGGTCTGTCAATCATTGAATGGTACTAAACCAAGGCGAAGATGTGACTCAGCTGCTTAATACAAACCTAGTGATACCATTGTGAAATTTCCACTCCAAGGCAATAGCCTGAAATGCAAAAGGGAATCACTGTCCAGGGGAATATATGCCCTGTTGAGGCTAAAGAAAGGCAGAGAGAAGAACAGAAGGGGAACCTCAGGCTCACAGTGCGGTTATCTATCAGGCAGGACTTCTTGAAGGAAGTGACTTTGCAGCTAACACCTGCAGGATCAGGAGGAGTTAGTCAGAAGATGGGAAGAATGTACAGAGAAAGTTCTAGAAAGAGTGAACCACATGTGCAAAGGTCCTGAGGTGGCACAGAGCAGTGGGGGGAAGCAATCATCCAGTGTGCTGAGATGCTCAGTTTGAAATGAGACTGATTGGAATGCAGCTCAGAGGGCTCCTAATTTTCATTCCTGGTACTTGACGTAATTATGACGATAAGGTTATTTGTGGCAGTCTTTGCTGCTGCTGAATTGTGAACTGATAAGAACAGTTGCTGTTTCTAGGCTGAACCCCAGGACTCAGGATGGGGTTTTCAATCTATGCCCAGTGTTGAATGAATGAGATCAGAGGGGTAGCACAAGCCAGGTAATAAAAAGGCTTGTGGGCTGCAGTCAGCTGTCCAATTTCTCTCCATGGCGGTGACCTAGGGCAGGGCTGGGCTCCCTTTCAGGCTGCAGCAGGATCACATGAACTTTAGGCGGCTGGCTGGGTCATGAGGAAAACACCTTGGTAAGATTCCCCACCAGGCGGAGAGCATCTCAGGAGTCCCACACTTGCAGCACAAGTAGCCAGAAGTGATTGGCCCCTCCCCACCTCATGTTTATTAGTCCTGGTCCCCCCCCCACCAACGTGCTGGGGGTGTCCTTGACTCTGAGGCTCCTCAGGTGTCCTTTTCAGCCTGCATGGCT
>PVJX010010574.1:0-56545 GCA_004027295.1 Dolichotis patagonum
TGGGGCATGATACTAACTTCTTTTAAAAAGCAAAGTGTTTCTATTGATTTAATGCTAGTGGTGAGATCATTGATTTTGAGATTCTGATTTTTATGCATACACTGACCTTTAGCTAAAACCTCTACTCTTCCTCTGCATGACCCTGAAACTTATTTGTTGAGCTAAAAATAATTTGGCTGTTTATGCCCCAGGAGTGTACCTTTTTCTATTGCCTGCCTTTGGCTCTAATAATTGTATTGAGCACTATTTTTTTACATGATCCAATCTTTAAGCATTTGTTGAAAAATGTCTATGGATAAAGAACAGTGCTGTGGTTTGTCCAGTAAGGATCTATACGTGGGTAATGCTCATGTAGTCTCATAGCAGGTCTCATAAAGGTTGTTATGTGAGCCAGAGTTGAACCTAGATCTTTCTGATTTCCTGTTTGAAATGTGATCTCTTATTGCACCTGTTCTTCCCACCGTGGCATCTGCCATGAGGTGGAGCGCCAAGGAACTCTCACTGCTACTGAGCCCATGTCTTCCAAGATTCAAAAGTACGAGCTAAACATACCTGTTTTTCTCATCAGTAACTTGTCCCAGATATTTACTGTAGGACTTGATAGCCAATTCATATAAAGAAAAAATGGTTTGTAGCACCAGTGTTTAGGAGAATGATGTTGCATTATTTTGCAGAACTTTTAAAAAACTCTAGTTTGTGATGACAGTAAGCTGTGATGGAGTGGAGAAGGATTTTGCCCAAGCCATGGAAGACATTTGCTGTAAATAGACATGGTGTTTGACATACAAAAAAGGCCTTCTGCCATTTCTCCTGTGACCAGTTCCAACGGCAGTGGGGCCGGTCACTAGTGATGCTACTCGGCATCCAACAGACAGAAGTCTTTCTCCTCTTGCACTTTATGTTATGTCACAAAAAGAAAACATGCTCCTATAAAGATCTCTGATTATGAATATATAAAAATGATGTCCTTACCTAGAAGAATGATTGAAAAGTTTCTGCTAAGCAATTTTGGAAAACGTTGACAACAAATAAGCTCACAGTTCAATTGCTTACCCAGTTTCTGTGCAGGTGAAGTATCCTTAAAATACAATTAAAATATTTCATGTGATAAGTGATAATTCCAAATGGTCTCACATAGTTTCCATGTATCCCCTAGCATCCACGTGGGATAGATTTTGTGGACTGTTGGCACGTACTCTTCATTATCTGAGCGCTGCTTTGCTTATTGACATGATGATATATTTCAGGCATAACTCAATTTCACTATGCTGCTTTTCCTAAATTCCCTCACTTCAAAAACTAAGGAATATTTCAGTATGCATAGTAGTATAAATTGATAAGTATATAATGAAACAGTTAAGCATTTTTTCTTAACTCCCTTTTCAGAAGTGGTAAAGAAATCTGCTGGCTTTGTCTTCCCTCTTTGTCTTATTTATGCTCTCCTTGACTGTGGATAAGCTCCCTCTGTGTCATACACTTATTGCTGTACTGCAGGCCCTCCCTATTTTGGAAGTCTCAGTCCCTCACCCTGCCTAGCTCAGCCCAGCCCCTTCCCAATGAGATCCTATGCCCCTTCCCATTCTGTATCTCATTCAGGCATCACAAAGGCCTGGGGATTCATGTTACAGACCACAGAAAACCTGAACTGTTGAGATAAGGCACACACAACCACATATAAAACTACCAGTGGAAGAACAAAAACAAAATGGAAACTCTACATACACAGGAATCAAAAGATTTAAAGCAGCTAAAAACTAAATGTGCAACCATATAGCTAAAGGAGAAATTTTTTCACTGTAAGGGAGAAAAATGTCTATTGTTGAACTACAGGGAAACATTTTATAGACCTCACACTTTCATTTATTTTCTTCTACAATAATATTATCATTAAGAAGACCAACAAAATTATACATACATATTACACATATGCCAATGTGCTTGTTTTTGTGTGAGAAAATACATGTGTGTATTTTAACTAAATAACAAGAAAACTGGAAAGATTACAAAAACAGTATTATACAGCAACACATC
Source organism: Dolichotis patagonum (assembly GCA_004027295.1). Taxonomy (NCBI): domain Eukaryota; kingdom Metazoa; phylum Chordata; class Mammalia; order Rodentia; family Caviidae; genus Dolichotis; species Dolichotis patagonum. The sequence continues at coordinate 2,032 of PVJX010010574.1, forward strand.
AAGCAGATTATGCTGTCTCAGAAAGGTAGCCAAAGGAATATTACAGAGTCTGCAAGTAGATAATCAAATATATGAGAATATATACAAGATATGCTCAAAAATACCATCAATGTTTAGGATATTTTTTTCTTTCCTTTTAAACCATAATAAAAGTCATTGCCGTTAATCCTTCTCTATATCCTCCCCCCCCCGATTTGAACAGGTGTATAATTATTTCAACATTTGGAAGCAGTACTGAAAATGTCTTTAGTTGTGGTGCTGTGGCTGCCTCTATGTTCTGAATGGATTAAAAACATTTACCTTTTACGGTTTTTTGAGTTTCAGGAACATTTGGAGATTCCATAGTGACAGATCCAGTAAACAAGGTGAATAAGGACATACAATAATACTTTTACAAGTCTGCCTTTTTGTTGAATGGCACTCAACAGTGGCATTAACTGGAGTTTTTTTTTTAATCACATCTTTTTATCACATCTGTGCACACCTCATATCATCATACTGCAACAGCAAGCAGGAACATCAAAACAACATCCAGGATTTGGAGGCAGATTTATTTATATTGACAGAAACTGACTGAGATCATTCCCAGAATACCACACCCTGATCTCTCGTGGTCTAAGGCTTATGTTGGATAAACAAGCAGGAAGTACAGAGGCAGATGGCTTGTCAATTGGAGATTAGCTTGTACAATGTGCAACACAGTGACCAGGTATTCATCACAGTGACCAAATGTTTCTAAGAGACCAGAAGCAACCAGAACTGGAACAGGAACTATTACCTGGGCAAATAACAAACTGAAGTATACTGGTTGGGGTGGGGTGTATTTTCTGCTACAATATTCCTCAAAAAATATATATATATATATCACAGATATATGTGTAAATACACACATATATACACACTTCCACATATATTGCTCCTATACCCATGTGTGTATAATTTATTTTTTTTCTTGGATGAGATTTTTAAATGAATGATAAATATATTCATTGCTTACTGATTGTGGAAAAAATTAAACTCCTTAAGTATCTTCATAATTTCTTCATCCTGTTTTTGTGTTCAGGTACTTCTTTTTCATGAGGGTATCATTCATATTGGATTGAGTCCTACTTAATTTGTCTATCTGGGGTTTTGCTATTATTTTTCAGATCTTGCTGTGGCTGAGTTCTAAAATGACTCTCAGAGCCTCATGCCTTTGAAAAGTGACTGAGTTATGGGGGATTACAGCTAACATGCTGCTGGGAAGTTGGTTCTGGCCAGAGGAAGCAGGCCAAGTGGCCAGGAAAGGTGTATGTTCTTTCCCTGTTCCTCGTTTGGCTCTGCTTCCACGTCACTATGAAATGAACAGCTCTTCTTGGACATTTGTCCACAGTGACATTTTGACTGAGAGTCAGCTATTTATGGACTAAAATAATAAAGCAAATAAACAATTCTTCCTTTAAATTATGGGTATCAAGTGTTATATCTCAGCAATGAGAAAAATGACTAAGAAAGCCCTTATAGATGGAAGCTGAAATGGAAGAAAATGATTCTGAGAAAACTATTTGACATAAATTCAAGGAAAAGAAACCAGAGTATTACCTAGAATGTTCAAACCTCAGACTTGATTAAAAGAGCACATTTTTAACCTTTGTAATTTTCTGAATCTTGAAGCAAATTGCTTTGGAATCCTTGCAAGCCAACATTCTTGGTGACTCGGCATCTTAGAGGGTATCAGGAATGGCAGCAGTGTGGTGCTTTTAAGCACATTTGTGAGCAGACGATATTGCAAGAGGAAATCAGGGGAGGAAAGAAAGATGAGTGTAGATGTTTGGTGATCCTTGTGGGTTACCACCAGGATTGACTAAGAAGTACTTATGAACATATATAAAAGTTCGGAAGATTTTCTCAGATAAATAAGGATAGGAATATATTATTAGAGTTATTATTAAAAAAGTGACTGTCATTTACTTCCATAGACTATGAGTCTTCAGGACAAAAATTTTATTATCAACAAATTTTGTCTAAAATGAATGACACATCTCTGCCCACGTCTGCCATTCAGTTTGATGAGGGTTTACTACAATTTACTCAAACACAATTTTTCTCTATCAAGAAACACTTTACTTTATTCATTCTCTCAATATTCAACTTCAGTAATGAACAAAAATGTGCAAAACATTATGGAATCTATACATTACTATGGTAAAGAGAAAAATACTATGGTGAAACTATGTGATATTTTTTCTTCTTAGTTTGATTAATTTGTGTTGTGATATTGTTACAAAATGGAAAATCCATGACTTATTCAGGAACTGGGGAGTGATGTATGAGTATGAGGTCACAAGTACTATTTTTATGTTGGTATTTCATTGCTTCTTTAAAAATATCATAAGTGTACTAGTTAAAATAGCATGAGATAGTTACCTTTTATTTTTGATGTTGGATTCTGACACTTGTGCCACTGCATTAAAATCAAGGTATAAGCAGGATTTTGTTCTTTTCTAGGGCTCTAAGGGGAATAAATTTCCTTACAGTTTCCCACTCCTAGAGGTTGCCCACATTCTTTGGAATATCTTACTCTATTTGTAAAGCAAAAAGATAACATCTCTTTAGCAGCATATCATCTCTGATCCTGATTTCTCTGTATCTATGAATACTCTTGGAAAGGCCCCTACATTAAAAACCTGTGTTTTAAAATACTATAATCAAGTGTGAATTTTGTATTTCTAGAGTCTTAAATCAATCACACTTGAAATGTCTCATACTAACATATTTTCATGTACCAGGAAATTAGATATAATTAGATTTGGGGGATGGCCGCACCTAAATTTCTGTTTGGGATTTTTTTTATATCTTTTACTAGGTAAAATTGCTTAATCTTAAATATGTAGACACATGTGCATTATACTTACAATTTATCATACTAGCAATTCTTATAAAATTTCTATCGGTGCTTCACAGAACTCTAAAGTGAATATATATATATATATATATATATATATATATATACACACACACACACATATGTATGCATCCTTATATATTTATATATAAATTTTAATAGTGATTTTTAAATTATAGTATATTTTCCTAATTTGTATTTATTTGCACAATAATATCAGTTGAAAGTAGAAAGAAAATATCATGTTGTTTAAATTTTAAACATAATTGGCAAGGGTTGCTGCTTTCTATATCCTAAAGAAGAATATAAAAAAATGCAGGGAAATGGGATATAGATTTATTTCAACAAATAAAATGGATGGAATCAAATCCAAAAAAATGTGGATGAAAAATATACCTTCTACCCAGAATATAGCCAAAATCTTGTGAATCTTATTGTGATTTAAGAAATAGAATTGCTTTGGAATCCTTGAAAGCCAACGTTCTTGGTGACTCGGCATCTTAGAGGGTATCAGGAATGGCAGCAGTGTGGTGCTTTTAAGCACATTTGTGAGCAGACGATATTGCAAGAGGAAATCAGGGGAGGAAAGAAAGATGAGTGTAGATGTTTGGTGATCCTTGTGGGTTACCACCAGGATTGACTAACAAGTACATATGGACATAAATAGAAGTCTGGAAGATTTGAGAAAATCTTCCAGAAATAAATCTACAGAATTAGTCATTCTATTTCTTAAATAAAATGTTCTTTATTTTTATGTAATTTTTAACTTGAAAAATTCCAACAAAATACTAAATTAGATATTTTAGTGGATGGACCTAAAATATTATTCAGTAACTATCTAACTTTACTTATTTTTTCAGTTTAAGAACAAATTTATTGGCTGTTTCCCAACTTGTTGAGGCAGGAAAATAAGCACCTAGTGGTTGTTGAATTGATTAAGAGAGAAAAAACTTTGTGGTTTGCAATTACCAATGTAAGAGATCAGTATAAGACTTTTACAACAAAATTTCTGGGTGTCAGTGACATGATAATTTTTCCTTTCCTTCTTGCTGTCATATATTTCAATTATTGTTCCTCAGATTAACTTTTTCTTGGTAGAGACAGGTATTTTAAAATTTCTACCTCATGGACTTTTTAGAAACTTCCTCTTTTGATAGTTTGCTGGACTAGTTGTGGTTAATTTCTAGAATATTTTGAATGGGAATGAGAAAAAAAGACATAAGACTATCGGTGCAGGGAGGTGGAAAAAACAAAACGTTACGTATCCCTATGAGCTTGTAAAAAGAGAGATGGTTAAAAAAAATAATGTTAAGGTGAGAAAGTAAGAGCAATCTCCAGGCTCATCTTTATAAACAGCCAGTAAGAGGTGACCGTGTGGAACAGTCCTGGGTGTCCAGGTCAGCCTGTCTTGGGAGTAACCTGTGGCAGTCACTATTTTCACACAGTGGTTTGTCCCCAGTGAGGCCAATCAGAGCTGTTTTGGAGATGCCCTGCTAAGTCCTGAGTCCTTTGAAGACTCTTTTTTTAGAGCGATGAAAAAACGCGAATGATTCCTATTGTTCAGCATTGCTACGGCTGCCTAGGATCAGCACCCAAGTGACAGTCAGACAGCAGTGTCGGTTCAAATGCTGAGCTAAGAACCAAACTAAGGTTATGGTGTTTTGTGCATGAACTAAATCGATTTTAAATACTGTGTGTCCTTCCTCCTCAATCCTCCATGGGGGTTTCCTGGCAAAAAAAATTATTAAAGTTTGATAGATTTAATGTACAGATACCGCGAATTTAGTTTTTTTTCTTTTAAATTGGTGAAAAATAGAGAACAACCAGAGAACCAAGCTCTGTTACAGGAATTAGAAGGTAGAGTGTATGTATGAAAAATATGAATTTATGAAAACAGAAAGGCCAGGGTTTAGCTCAGCCGCACAAGAGCCAACCTGGCAAGCAAAGGATCATGAGTTCAATCCTTGGTGCCAAAAAACACAACAAAACAAAACAACAACAATAACAACAACAACAAGCAAAGAGCTATGTATCGATCTATGCTCACTTATTTATGAGATGCATAGTGTGAAGCAAAGTACTGCCAGTTTTCCTAATACCGAAAACAGAATATTAATACCTACTTCTAGTTATCAGAATCAAGTGAGATTATTATCAAATTGGCAATTGTAATAAAAACACTTTGTAACTATGAAATTATTATTATTTTACAATGAAAAATTACTTTTATAGAGATTACTTAAATGTCCAAAATTTCATGGTTTTCCACTCCTCTAGAAACGATACGATGTCATGATAATTCTCTTGGAACATCCTGAATTTAAACCACAAGTTTTCCAAAACTGAGAAAAGTTTCTCTAATTTGTCCTCAGTGATCATCTCGACCCCTCATGTCATAGTCTCACAGAATGACAAGCATTCCAACACTCTATTCACAAATTAGCTTAATGAAGAAAATAGTGAACAACTATTGAATAAGTAATATAATGAATTATAAGTTGTCACACTAAATAGGATTGGATTTACCTCCTGAAAGACTTTATACTGCTTGTGTGTTTTTAAAGCAAAATATTTTAATGCTGTTTATTTAAAGCTTAGCTGTTTCTGATAGTACGATCCAAATGAGCATCTGCTTCCCTCCACGGGAAGCTTCTGACTCAGAGCTTAAAATAACTCCGAAGAAGCGTTTTCTTTTTTGTTTTCCTCACTTGACTGCAATCTTCCTCCCACCAGAAGTCATTCTTCTGTGATGTACAGGCTCAATATGTTCTGTAGATAACACAGCACAGGGCCGAAATGTACAGAAGTAAAATAAACAGAGTATGAAGATCGTCTGTGGTCTGAAGGCAGGAAATTGGCAGCGATTCTGTGTGCTGTGCCATTTTGACAGGCATCCTGGTCCCCGGTGGCAAAGCTAATATGCTTTGGCAGGAACTGTAAAAGCAGCTCCAGGTGATTAAATCTCAGTCTTTCTGCCAAGAAAGTGTCTGCGATGTCTTTTATCACAATTACATTAGTTTTCATTGCAAATCTCTTTACTTTTCTGTAGATAGGCATTACCAATTAACCTATTAAAACATATTTTATTGATATAGTGAGGATCTTGTATTCATTAAGAGGGAGATAAATGACAGAAAATATGTTTCTGGGAACACTGATGATTTTAAGGGTCTTTCAATTCAAAACTGACATGCTTGTTTTGTTTAAAATCAAGATAATGAACTTTAATTTCTCTGTTGGATATAAGATCATTTTGAGTACTTTAAACACATTATAGTATTATCCTTGGGTTGCTGTTTTTTTATAAAAAGTCAGGTGGTAATATTATTGGGTTCTTTTGTTCACACAGAGATTCTTGTCCCTTGACTTTTTTTTTTTGTTTTTGTTTTTGTTTTTCTTCTTTTTTGTTGTTTTTTCCATTTTATTTTAAAGAGAATAAGACACAAGAGGTCAGTACAGAGCAGATCGGAACCGGACAACATAGGCAACACAATACTTAACATTAAGACAACCAGATATTAACAATAGCTTTCACAATATTTCTTTCTCTGCTATAGTTGAGCATAGTTTCAAATACAATTAATATCAAACATGAAAAAAGTATAAAACCATTCAAAGAGTGAAAGAATTACAGGGCATTCTGAACCGAATAACAGAGAATGATCAATGGGTACTATAATATCACATTTTCAATACAAAATTTTGTTTATACTTTCACACATATTCAAATCCCAATAAGACACAGTGTGATAGAAACAATGGAAATAGAAGAATAGAAGCTTGGTAGGACTTCTAAGAAGAACAGTATTAAATCAGCAATAACTGTCATAGTGTTTTGTTCTCTTCAAAACAGCTGTTCATAGAATCACATATAATAAAGTAAAACAAAACAGAATAAAACCATTCCAACTGATGAATGAAAACATTGAAAGGCTTCAAAGCCATGAGATGGGGACTCATGATTACCATAAAATCTTGTATACTCTTACCAACTCTCATAATAGGGAGACTATACAGTATTTACACATGTGAGTTTGGTTTATTTCGCTTTTGAGTATGATCTCAAGTCGTGTCCATTTATTTATAAATATCTCAATGTGATCATTCTTTATAGCTCAGTAGTATTCCATTGTATAGAAATACCACAACTTTTTTACCCATTCCTCAGTTAATGGGCACTTAGGTTGTTTCTAAGATCTGACTATTACAAATTGTGCTGCTATAAACATGGGTGCACATATATCACTGTGGTATGATGTTTTCAGTTCTTCTAGAAATATGCCTAAAAGTGGAAAAGCTGGGTCAAATGGGACCTCCAGACCTAGTTTTTTACGAATCTCCAGACTGACCTCCACAGTGGTTGCATCAGTCTACACTCCCACCAACAGTGCAGAAGAGTTCATTTTTCCCCACAGCCTCTCCAACACTTGTTGTTGGCAGTGTTTTCTATTTTGGCCAATCTTTTTGGAATGAGATGGAATCTCAGCATGGTTTTAATTTGCATTTCTGTAATAACTAACGATGATGAACATTTTTTCATATATTTATTTGCCATTCGTATTTCTTTATCTGAGAACTGTGTATTCATTTCAGATGCCCATTTTTGGATTGTGTCTTTGAATTTTGAGGGTCTGGTTTTTTTTAATTCTTTATAAGTTCTAGACAGAAGTCCTTTGTCTGAGGGACTGTCCATTAAGATTTTTTTCTCAATTTGTGGGTTTTCTTTTCACTCTGCTGGAAATCTGTTTTGATGTGCAGAAACTTTTTAATAAGATGTGGTCCCAGTTGTTGATTCTGGGAAGTATTTCCCATGTAGTTTGATTTTTCTTCATGAATTCTCTTCCTACCCCTATATCTTTGAGATTTTTACCCACTTTGTCTTCCAGCAGATTTAGTGTTTCATTTTTAATATTAAATCTTTGATCCATTTAGATTTCAGTTTAGTACATGGTGATAGGCATGGGTCTAGTTTAGTCTTCTGCATATGGATAGCCAGTTTTTCCAACACCATTTGTTAAAGAGACTGTCATTCTTCCAGCGAGCATGTTTGGCCCCTTTATCAAAGATAAGGTGGTTGAGTGAGTTTGTGGTTGTGGTTGTATCTTCCAATCTATTACACAGATTCTTGGGTCTGTTTCTATTCCAGTACCATACTGACTTTATCACTGTAGCTTTGTAGTATAATTTCAAGTTGGGGATTGTGATGCCTCCTGCCTTGCCTTTGTTGCTTAGAATTGCCTTTGCTATTCTAGGTCTCTTCTGGTTCCAGATAAATTTTAGGAGTTATTTCTTTAGATGTATGAGGTATATTAGTAATATTTTGATTGGGATTGCATTGAATCTGTATAGTAATTTTGGGAGAATGTCCATTTTCACAATGTTTGTTTTTCCTATCCATGAACAGGGGATGTCTTTCCATTTTCTGAGGTCCTCTTCGATTTCTTTTTTCAGGGTAATATAATTTTCGCTGTATAGGTCTTTTACTTCTTTTGTGAGAATAATTCCTAAGTATTTTATTTTTTTGGATGCTAGTGTAAAGGGTGCAGCTTCTCTTATTTCTCTCTCAGTACTTTTGTTGTTAGTGTCTAGGAATGCTATGGATTTTTGAGTATTGACTTTGTATCCAGCTACCTTGCTGAATGTATTTATTATATCTAGGAGTCTTTCAATAGAGTATTGGGGGTCTTCCATGTAAAGTATCATGTCCTCTGCAAATAATGATGATTTAACTTCCTCTTTTCCTATCTTTATTCCTTTTATTTCTCTTTCCTGTCTTATTGCTCTGGCTAGTATTTCCAGTACTCTGTTGAATAGCAGTGGTGACAGGGGATATACTTGTCTTGTGCCTGATTTAAAGGACAAGGATTTCAGTTTTTCACCATTTAATATGATGCTGGCTGATGGTTTGTCATAGATGACCTTTATCATATTGAGGTAAAGACCTTCTATTCCAATTCTCTGTAAGGTTCTTATCATGAATGAGTGTTGGACCTTATCAAAAGCTTTTTCTGCATCTATGGAGAAGATCATGTGGTTCTTACTTTTGGCTCTATTGATATGGTGAATTACAGTTATTGATTTGCATATGTTGAACCATCCCTGCATTCCTGGGATGAATCCTGCTTGGTCATGGTGTATAATCTTCTTGATGATTTGCTGCATCCTGTTTGCAAATATTTCATTGAGAATTTTTGCATCTATATTCATATGGCGATTGGCCTATAGTTCTCTTTTTTAGTTGGGTCTTTCTCAGGTTTTGGTACTAGAGTAATATTTGCTTCCAGGAATGACTTAAGAAGAATTGCTTCTCTTTCGATTTCATTGAAAAGTTTGAGGAGTGTTGGAATTAAGTCTTCTTTGTATTTCTTGTAGAATTCTGCAGTGAATCCATCTAGGCCTGGGCTCTTCTTTGTTGGCAAGGACTTAATTGCATTTTCAGTTTCAGTAATAGAAACTGGGTCAGCATTTATACATCTTCCTGATCCAACTTCGGTAGTTTATATGTATCTAGAAATCTGTTTATTTCTTCTGTGTTATCGAACCTAGGAAAGTAGAGGCTTTTGAATTAGGTATTGACAATCTTCTGTATTTCCGCTGAGTCTGTAGTAATTTCACCTTTTTCATTCCTTATTGCATGAATTTGAGTTTTTTCTTTCCTTTTTTAAATAAGATTGGCCAGGGGCTTATCCATTTTACTTATTCTTTTAAAGAACCAACTCTTTGATTCATTGATCCTTTGTACTGTTTTCTTAGGCTCTATTGCATTAATTTCTGCTCTGATCTTCATAATTTCCTCCCTTCTTTTGGCTTTGGGCTTGGCTTGTTCTTCTTTTTCTAGATGTTTGAGTTGTAGTGTCAGGTTGTTTATTTGTGTTCATTTGTCTTCCTGATGTGGGAACTCAATGCAATAAATTTTCCTCTGAGGACTGCTTTCATTGCATCCCACAAATTATGGTAAGTTGTGTTTGTATTTTCATTTACTTGTAGATATTGTTTGATGTCTTCTTCAATTTCCTCTGTGAGCCACTTGTTGCTTAAGAGTGTATTACTCAGTTTCCATGTGATTGTGAGGTTTTTGCAGTTGCTTTTATTGTTAATTTCTAGTTTCACGGCACTATGATCTGACATGCATGGGATAATTTCAATTCTTTTGCATTTATTTAAATATTTTCTGTGGGCTAGTTTATGGTCGATTTTAGAGAATATCCCATGTACTGCTGAGAAGGTATATTCTGATGTTGTGGATGGAACACTCTGTATACATCTATCAAGTCCATTTGTTCACAGGTGTGATTCAGTTATGTATTTACTGATTTTCTGTTTAGTTGATCTGTCCCTTTGTGTCAATGGTGTATTAAAGTCTCCTGTTATAATTGTGTTATTGCTTATTTGATTTTTCATTTCTGTTAGTATTTGCATTGTATAGCTGGGTGCTCTGGAATTTGGTGCATATATATTTAAGGTTGTTATCTTTACCACTTGAAGTTTTCCCCTAACTAGTATGTAGTGACCTTCTATATCTCTTTGGATCACTCTTGGTTTGAAATTCACATTGTCTGCAAACAGGATGGCTACTCCCACTTTTTTTTTTTGGTTTCCTGTTGCATGAAGTATTGTTTTCCATCCTTTGACTTTCAGTCTATGTTTGTCCATTTGGGTTAGATGGGTTTCTTGTAGACAGCATATAGTTGGATGTTGTTTCTTGATCCATTCTGCCAGTCTGTTTCTTTTGATTGGTGAGTTGAGGCCATTTACATCAATGGTTGTAACTGTTATATATTGATTTATTGTTGACATGTTATCTTCCTGATGACATATTGTTAGCTTTCCATTCTGTTTTATTGTCTGCCTTGCTTGGTGGTTTTATCCCATGTATATCTAGAATGACTTTCAGTGTTCTTTGTAGGGATGGTTTGGTGTTCATGAAGTTCCTTCAGCTCTTCTTTGTCATGGAAGTATATTATTTCTCCATCCAATTTGAAGGACAGTTTTGCAGGGTATGTTTGTCTGGGTTGGAAGTAATTTTCCTTTAGGATCTGAAATACTTCACTCCATGCTCTTCTTGACTTCATTGTTTGTGTTGAGAAGTCCACTGTGATTCTGATAGGTTTTCCTTTCTAGGTCATCTGTCTCTTCTCTCTAACAGCTTTTAGTATTCTGTTCTTATGGTGGGTTTCTGGGATGGTGATTATTATGTGTCTGGGTGTAGTTTTATTTTGGTCATGGCTGTTTGGAATTCTATATGCTTCACTTATCCAAATGCCAGTTTCTCTTCTCATGTTTGGGAAGTTTTCAGCTATTACTTCTGTAAATATCCTCTTGATATCATTTGGGCTGTCCCCTTCTTTTTCATTTATCCCTATTAATCTTATGCTATTTTTCTTTGCATCATCTTGCAGGTGTTGAATTGTTATTTCCTGATTCTCTGTTATTTTTAAAAGATCTTTCCTTTCCTGTTCACTGGCTGCAATCTTATCTTCGAGGTCTGAATTTCTATCTTCACTTTCATTGAGGCGGTTTTGGCAGCTTTCAATTGCATTTTTTATTTCCTGTATATCTCTTTGAATCTGCTTTATGTATTCTGTTTGTTTCCTATAGTGTTCATTCAGTGATTTTATCTGTTTGCTTTGTTCCTCTAACTTTTTAGCTGTGTTTTCACTAGATGTGTTCACTATTTCTTTCACCATTTTTATTATTTCTTCTTTTACCTGGGCAAGTACTTCTGATTTGAATTTCTCCATAACTTCCCCTAGTTGCATCTTTATTTCATTTGATATCATTTCAGACATTTCAGGTGTATGGCTTCTTTTTTCTTCTATGTACATGGGTCCTAAGCTTTCTTGGGGTGGGCTGGAGTTTTGAACCTGCCTTTTGGTCTTTCCTTTTGTCATTTTTCTATATTTCCTTGCTTTGAGTGGTGTTCCAAAGCTTCCTCTGGATGTGTGGCGAGTTACCTACTGCACCCTCAGTTCCTGAAGCAGTATGATCTGAACCACTGGAAGTGTTGGTTTTATGCTTTCCCCAGGCCAGCCCACACAGGACTGTCAGGCCCCCAGATCAGCCTCCACCTCCCAAACTGAGAGAAGGCCGCTGAGTGTGTTGCACTAAGGTGGAGGAGCTTCCTGGACTCGGTCCAGGGTACCAGTAACTATCCAGGAGCTCAGTTGCCCAGAGCACAAGTCACCAACTCTCCACAAGGCTGCCTTGGGGTAGCAGGACTCACCTCGCAGGGTCCTAACTCCCCCTGCAGGCTCTAGGCTGCCTAAATTGTAAGGTATGTGCTGGGCCTGGGGAACTGGAGCCCACGGAAACTTGGGCTGCAGTCCTTTGTCCTAGGTAGCGGGAAAGATCTCCCGGGCAGTTAGTCCCCCAGCTTGACTTCTGCCTCCCGAACTGAGAGAAGGTCACTGGGCATGCTTACTACAGCAGTGGAGCTTCCAGGACTCGGTCCAGTGTACCGGTAGCTAGCCAGAAGCTGTCCCTTGATGTTTTTAAAACGTCATCTCTCTCTTTGAACATTTTAAAAAATATATCTGGAGTCCAGATATTTTGGTATTGCTCCCACTTGTTGCATATCAAAACTATTAATGTATATTTTGAGGTTTTCAATCAAATTTATGACTTCATCAATTAATTCTTAGAATCTTTTTTCTTTTCCTGTTTCTTTCCCCTCTTATATGCATGTTAGGCTCATTTTGTGCATGATTACACATATAAAAGGACTCCACATTCTTTTGATTGGCTCCTTCTCTATTAACCTATCTTCAAATTCATCAATTCTTTTTTCTGCTGCTTCAAATATACTCTTGCACCCCACACAATGAAATTATCATTTCAGTTATTTTATGTTTCGACTACTGAAGTTTTATCTTATTTTTGTAACTTGTACCTCCCTACATATATTTTCTATTTGATGAGACATCATCATTCTTTTGGTTTTTACAAACATGGTTTTCTTTATTTTAGAGAACAGATTTCATAATGATTCATAAAACTTTTCCTATTAAATTTGCTCTCTGGGCCCTCAAGTAGGCAGGTTTTTTGCCAGTCTTATTTCCTGATTCTAGTCACACTTTCTTGCTTTTATGAATGCTTCACAGCACTTTATGAAAAATTGAAAATTTGGGAAAGTGTATTATAGCAACTGAATACTGACCAAGGTTTATATCATATATGTTCTGGTAATTTACTGGTTTATTTGTCTTATGGGGTTGATTTCTCATAAAATGTGATGGCTGTTTTGACGCCACTCCTCAGAAAATGCCCCTGGGATTTGCACAAAATCACCCAGAGAGGACAGAATTTGTATCTCGGCTCTGTTGATCTTTCTGTTCAACTTTCTGCTCTCATCATTAAAACATCCAACTTTTAGACTCCAGCATACTTCTTATTCTTGTATCTCAGACAAGTATCCAGGGCATAAATTGATGCATAATATGATTCCCCTAAACTCAGGCTGTTTTTCAGGGGTCCTTTGATACATTTTCCCACAACAGGAAGATGTTGTTCAGCTGTAGCTTCCCTTGGTTCTCTCAGGTAAACTACAGAGTTTTGCTCCAGTTCTCCTGGAGTTAGAAACCTGCTTGTCATTGTTTGTCACCAAAATGGGTATTTTCAGGGACTCTTTAGGCTTGCACTTTCTCTGGTTTTATTTTACATGGTTGTTTTCTTTGGAGAGAGCTCAAATTTCTTGACTCTTAAGACTCATATCTTCTTCTGGGAAATTCTCCAAGCTATTCCTCTGGAGCTGTCTTCAGGAATGATTGTCTTTTCCAAGTTCAAACTTCTCTTTTTGGATAGGAAGGGAGATGGGGATGGCAGCTTCTGTTCTGGTTTGACTTTTCTAGCATAGTGTGTCGGCTGTATGGGTGTACTGGAACCTCAGTAATTCTGCCCATTTCTCCTGGGTCAGGCGCTCACCCTGTGAGAGAGGAGATGATGGATGAGGAGCTCATGACCTCTTCTTGTGCCTCTCCCACAGATGATAGCCTAAAAAAACATGAAAAATGCTGGTAACCTCTCTCTAGGAGAGATAAGACAGTCTCTGGCAGGTAGCAGAAAAGAGGGAGGCCTATTTTCTTGCCCACTGCTGTAAGAAATGGAGCTTCTGTCACACAGGAGGCCTTAAAGAACAAATTTGCTAAAATGTAACAGATTCTTGTGGTTCATTCCGAAACTTAGCAAATTTTATTCAGTAGAGGAGTAGTCATTTACTGTATGCTTCAGGACTAATTTTGAGGGACTTTAAGTGTTTCTATATGCTTTATTTATTTATTTATTTATTTTGGTACTAGGGGTCAAACTCACAATCTCATGCTTGCCAGGCAGGCACTTACTCCACTGGGCTAAATCCCCTGCCACAGCTTTATTTTTGTTTATCATTTTCAACCATTATTATTTTGCCAATGAATGTGTTCTCAGGGTTTTCACATTACCATTTCAGAACTCCATGTTTTTCTTCAAACAAGTTAATTTGGGAGAATTAATCTAAGGTTTGTAGAATCAAATAGAAATCCATTTGTGATAAAATATGCTAGAAAATGTATTAGGATATATTAGAAAAAAACTGTCACTAACATACTACACAAAAACAATACCAATCTTAGTCCAAGGAATTCTAGCTACTATTTTGTGTTTTGAGCAGGAAACATAACAGATATTTAAACATTTGGGTTCTAACAAATATATATTATTGGTAGACAGAAAGTTATTGGATCTCTTCTAGGTAATACAATTGCATGACAGAAACCAAAACACAAAGTGTATACTTCTCAATGAAGTAAACATTTCAAATTCTGGAATCAAACAATGTTGGAAAATAAGACATCATGACACTAAAAAAATTACAACTAATATGTGGAGAGTAGCTGAAACTGGAGATTGATCACATGTTCAGGGCTGGAGTAAAATCAGTCCTGAGGAAAAAGAGCACCTCAGGCAATCCACATGAGCAAGCTGCTCTAGCACAGAGAACACAGAGAGCTTGGAGCAACCCAAGCAAACAGGATGCTAGGCAGAGGTGTGTCCCATGACATCAACCTGCTCAGTGTATAAATAAAATCCCTGCAGTTGTTGAACAGTTCCTTTCATTAATCAGGAAAGGAAGCTCTACCTCACCTTAACTTTCTGTGTTCGAACTTTTCTCTATTTTTTCATCCTCTATCATCCTTTACAATGAGAATTTCTGAGAGCTGCTCTAATCAATGCAAATAAACTCAGATGTTATATGTTTGAATTAACAGACAATAATTTTAAATATTAATATTACAGCATGCAATAAGCTCCAAAATGTAAGTAGAAATATAAAGGATATGTGAGACCAAAATCAAGCTTTTAGAGATAAAATCTATAATGCTTAATAATTTAGAAACATACTTGTTTGCATAAGTGATAAACAAGGAATGTAGGGAAAAAAGGCTAATAAACATAAAGACTGAGCTTTAAAAATTATCCAAAACTATAAAAAGAAAAAAACTTAAAATAATTGAAAGGCATGTTAATGGGCTTTGGGTAAACTTCAGACATCCTAATATAAAAGGCTGGGGGAAGAAGAAAACTATTTTAAGAAATATTTAAATATTTATCTGCAATTTAGATGAATAAAAGAATAACAAGATAGATCATAATACTGTACTCAAGTTGTTTAAAAGGAATTACCAAAAGAAAGCATCAAAAGAAGTCTAAATGAAGAGTAATTTAACAAAGAAAAAAATAAGAATGATACTACATTTTTATTGAGTAACATGAATTAGGAGATAGCAGGAAAATATTCTGGAAAATTAGCAAAATTAAATAACAATTTAAATATCAGTTCTATATACTGAACATTGCATTTCAGTGATTCAGGCAACATACTTTTCTAGGTATGCATGTTGTGAACCAATTGATCACAAGCAGGTTTCTTTTTTGTTTTCTACTATATATCTTTTTCTTTCCATTGTAATTCTCCCTTGTTTTACCACATTTTCTTATTCTCATCATTTGTTGTTGTTATTTTTATGTCTTTGCCACTTTACATGCATTCATCATTCCTTCTCTATTTTTTTTCCACTTTTGGCCTAATGAACATTGTTATGTGACAAATATTGCAATAAATACATCATAATTTTACAGGTATTTTATAGTACTTGAAAATTGTTGAATGTGGCTTACTGACTGAAATATTGTTTAATATTTTATGATACTAAAGAATGTAAGCTGGGGAATGGTAGTGTACTCATGTAATTGCAAACCTGGGGAAGTTGAGATTGGTGGAGCAGAGTGAGTTTGAGAACAGCCTTGGGTACAAAATGAATTCAAGACCAGCCTGTCACAAAAAAAGTGAGTGGTAGCAAGCAGCTTTCTAAAAGATTTAGACTTTCCAGAAATAAGTTCAGGATAGCTGTGGTGGTACATGCCTGTAATTTTAGCACTTGGGAGGCAGAGGCAAGAAGATCACTGTGAGTTCAAGACCAGCCTGGGCTTCAAAGTGAGCTCAACACCAGCCTGAACTGCATAGTGAGATCCCGTCACACACACACACACACACACACACACACACACAAAGAAGGAAAGAAAGAAAGAAAGAGAGAGAGAAAGAAAGAAAGAAAGAAAGAAAGAAAGAAAGAAAGAGAGAAAAAGAAATTCAGATCATATTCTCAGCAAATATTCTGATGAGGCTATCAAATTAATTTCCCCATTATGTCCTTATTTAACCTATCTACATGAATTAATAATAAAAATATCAATTGTAACAGAAGGTCCTAATCAATAAGTATGTGTTTAAGACTAATATTTCATTAACCAAAATAATAATTATTTTTCTAAAATCTAAGATTTTTAAAAATTTTATTTAAAGAGAAAAAAACAAACAAAACAAAACAGAATAAAGCATAGTAACAATACAGAATTCCAAGGAAAAAAGGAAAAGAACAACAACAAAAAAAACCACTAAGAAATCATTACTTTTTAATTTACATACTGACATCTTGTAAATAGTTGTTCAAATTACAAAATTAAAACATGCAAAGTAGACATTCAAACAGTGAGACTGTTAACAGTTCTGCTCCATGATCTAACAAAAACAGTAATATGGTCATCCATTTTACACACTTAAACATACATGCAATTATATCAAAAGGGTAAGATTAAACACAACAAACAGAACAAAGTGTATCACAAGAAAGCAATGTAAGAGACATAAATTTCAAAACTAGACAATCGGAGATATTCACTCTCTATCATATTGTCTCTTGTTTTCTTCCAAATAGTTGTCCATATATTCACATACAGGGAATTCACATGAAACAACATAGTATGCAACTGATCTGAACAGGACAAGGAAGGCATTTCATATCTTCAAGACCAGACAATAGGGAAGCCAAGAATGGCTGTCATAATGTCTTTCATTCTCCTCAAAACAGCTGTCCATACTTCATGTGTGTTGAACTTAAACAAAACAAAACAAGCTAAAATCACTTTGAAAAAAGAATGATAGTATTGCTGGATTTCACATCATGATGTTATTGAATCAGCATGCATGTGTAGAACTTATTATTATAAGTTCTACATCCTACTATTTTTGGGATAGCTAACCATGCCTTCAAATCTAGTGTAAGTAGACAAACTGAACAG
The DNA here is from genome assembly GCA_004027295.1 of Dolichotis patagonum. Classification (NCBI taxonomy): domain Eukaryota; kingdom Metazoa; phylum Chordata; class Mammalia; order Rodentia; family Caviidae; genus Dolichotis; species Dolichotis patagonum. The sequence continues at coordinate 19,529 of PVJX010010574.1, forward strand.
CATGTAATCCATTTAAGCAGAGAGTAATGTAGATTTTGAATCTTGTTACCCTATTAACAATAATGTGTAGAACTTATTCTTATAAGTTCTACACCTGCATAAGTCTCTACTTGTACATCTATCCTTTCTGTATTAAAGGGAAAAGCAAAACAAAGCAAGACAAAACAATTCCTAGAAAAGCATGAAGCAAAAATGTCATATAAAACCACAATACAAGATGATCTACAATGGTTACCATGATGTCTCAGCAGTATATAACAACATTAATAAAAACAAAGCATTGGAGACATTGTAAGACTTCAAAAGCAGGTAATAATTAAACCAGAGTAGATATCTTAGTGAATCTTGTTATCTTCAGTGTAGTTGCCTATATTCTTAGACTTGATATTATCAATCATAACAGATTTGAATAAAATCAGTCAATACAAAGTAGCAATCTAACAAACCGGATTCAAATAAGATCAGTCATAATAAGACAATATAATTTATACAGGGCTTCAGATTACATTGATAGGAAATTAAGGATGATTACCATAATATGTCCTACTATTTTTGGGATAGCTAACCATGCCTTCAAATCTAGTGTAAGTAGACAAACTGGAAGCATGTAATCCATCTAAGCAGAGAGTAATGTAGATTTTGAATCTTGTTACCCTATTAACAATATCCTCTGCCTTTCTGTTTTAGACAATTCCTCCCCTTTCACTTCCATAGGGTGCACTGCTTATTTTGGGTGCCATTAACTCCCTTGGATTTTAGATTGGAGGAGCAACCTGCTATTTATCCTAACTGGTTCTGAACCTTCTGACTCCTGGGCTTGATCTCGAGTTGTATTCCTTTATTTATAAAATTCTCAAGATTTTTCTTCATTACAGCTGAGTAGCTCTCTACTGCACAAAATTATCCTGTCTTTTCAATCTATCTGCAGGTTTTGGTCAAGTTGTCTCTATTTCTCTCTGGTTCCCTGTCACATAGTGTATTGTTTTCCCATATTTGACTTTCTGTCCATAGACTCTCTTTCAGGTTAATTATGTTTCCTAAACAGAGCATCTCAATGGACCCTATATCCTGACCTACTCTGCCTGTGTTTCTTTTTGTTAGTATCTCGAGGCCATCTATATTAGAGATTACAGCCAATCTTATCTGCTTCATTTCTGCTATTCTATTTTTCTGCCATTGGTTGTCTCTTCAATTTTTCTCTTTCATTCCACTGTCTGCCCCATTCACTGAGGCCTCTCTGCCACTGTTCCTGAAATGCTCGTATACTTCTACCTCTCTCTCTAGAATGTCCTTCAGTATTTTTTGTAGGGTTGGATTGGTGGTCAAAAATTTTTCCAGTTCCTCTCTGTCATGGAAGAATCTTGCTTCTCCATTAATTTCTAGATAGAGTTTTGCAGGATACGTCAATCTGGGCTCGAGGTTGTTTTCTTTCAGGGCTTGAATTACTTCACTCCAAGCTCTTCTTGATTTGATGGTCTGTGTCAAGACGTCTGCTGTGATTTTGATGGATTTTCCTTTATATGTTATCTGTTTCTTTTCTCTGATAGCTTTTAGACCATTTAGGGACCTATTTATACTCCCAGAGAACTTAAGACTAAATAGAATGTGGTTGTGTTTCCACAAATCTATTTAAAGGTCCCATATTCTGTACACTTAACCATCTTTCAAAGAGAAAATTTATGAAGTATCACAGCAGATGTGAATACAGAAGGGTTTGTTAATTGTTGTTCCTCTTATATCACAGCTTAATTTTAAAAAATGAAAACAATAATGCAGGAAAAGCTATTCATGGTATGGGGTGGAGTGAGGCCTTGTCACTCCAAAACTAAGTAAGTCATTAAAAAGGATTTGCTTCCAGCCACCACCTTATCCCCTCCTTTATGCCTTTAAAGAACACTTTAGAAGTGCAATGCACAATGGCTGGATGATACACCCAAAGCAGAAACAGCTGATCTCTGGGCTTTGTGCAGTCACATTGATGGGCTTCCAGAGAGCCCATGTCTGCCTTTTGCCTCTGAAGGGCCTACAGCTCTCCCAGCTGTCAGTCTCAAGGGTATTAATACCACCCTTACTCAGATGAGGCCAAAAGCAAGATCTGAGTTTTATAATTACATTCACTCAATGTCCAGCTAGATTCTTTTTACACTTAGAAAAACGGAAACAATTAACAGGGGTTCAAGGCATTCCCTCCCATAAGAAAGCCACACAGTATGTTCATCCATAGTCAGTGTCATGAGCAGCACCACAGGAAGAAACTGACCTTTGTGGATGTGGCCTTCACCTCTCTTCTCTGCCCACCCCACTGACCAATCACACCACATCAGAGGAGCAAAGCCCAGGGACTGGACAACCCCAGAACATGCTTCAGAGGGGTAGGGCTGGCCTGTGTCTGGTCACAGAAATACACAGTGGGCTGAGGCTCTCATAGTGTTCTCACATGTTCCAGGAAGTCTTCCCACACTGACCTCTGCTCCTAGGCAGGATGTCTCCTGAGCCTCTCACAGGGGTGTAACTGAAATCTCTCATGACATAATGAAGATCTCAACACTTAGGTGTAACTGCTTCATCGAAAGCCTAGTTCTTTGTATTAATGGGAAAAAATCAGGACACCATATGACAGCACATCTGTAGGAAAGTTGGGTCTCACTACTACAAAACATGAAAAACCTGCTCTAGACTGACGCCAAATGCATCGTCTTCTGCCTGCTTTCCCAGCCCCAGGTGCCCACCGTCAGAAGGCTCTGGTGCACAATGGCAGAATTGAAACATCTTGAGCACCATTAGCTCAGGATCCTGCAATAAACTTTCCGTGAAGCACAGCTGACTCTTTCATCATTTTGAAGAAACACTGGTTCCAGAGGATGACTTTGATTTGATTCATGGTTCTGTTTCTTGAGACAAACAGTCTAAGTTTAGCCCTCTCAAAGCCAGGTGTAATGCATAGCACACCTTGTAATCACAGTTACTTGGGAGGCTGAGGCAGGAGGATTCCAAATTCGAGCTCAACCTGGCCAATTGGTCAAGATCCTATCTCAAAATAAAATTTTAAAACAGGGCTGGGATTGTAGCTCAGTGTGGGATCACTTGCCAAACACATGCAATGCCCTGGGTTCGATGTTCAATACTGCAAAAACAGAAGTAAACAAACACGCCTCAAACTATGAACCTTGAGCTGTCATCATAACAGTACATCCTTCAGATTTTAACAACTTGTGTTCACAATTTTGGGCAAGCAGATATGCCCGGGGTGTGATCACCGATAGTCACGCAGCCCTCTGTCTCCCCCACCTTTACCCCCACCAAGGACATTCAGAGCAAAAGGAAGAGCACAGGTTCCTGGGTCCAAAAAACTGGGCTTGTGTTCTAACCTCACTGTTTTCTGCTTCAGAAATGTTGGACAAAGTCACTTTCTGCTCTGGTTTCGGTTTCCCAGTTGAAACATGACAGGACAAATTTCACAAGGCTGTGAAAAGGATTAGCAGACAACTTAAATAAAGAGTTTAAATAGTGTCAGACTATAGTAAGCACTGTATAAATACTAGCTATCATGGCTATCAATTATTGATACTTTTACAACTCTTACTACCTTCTTTTTCTCCTAAATAGGAGACAGAAGAGAAAGTTAAACTAAATAGAACCCTATATAAACTCCAGGGAGAATGGGTCTAGTGGAATTTGTTGTCACAGCCTGCTGACCATGGCCAATGAGTGACTGGGGCCACTTCCTCACAGTGCTGTGAGCCACTTTCATAGAGAAATAGGACAATTGAAAAATATGCTCTGCCAAACAGGGGGCATGAAGCTGTGCCACACAGTGTCAGGCACCCTGAGGTAACAGGCAGTTTGTGCATACCTAAACTTCCTTACCACCAAGATTTTTGCCAAAGGACACTATTTTTTTAAATTGCTAGAGTCAAACTGCAAACCTGTATAGCTGTTCTACGTCCTCTCTACAAGCCTCAACTCAAGGGTCACCTCCGAAGAACTGCCTCAAAGGAAATGTATGCACTGCACAGATTAAAAAGACCCTGAGAGACCATCCCAGGACCGGGCCTTCTGGAAAGTCTGAGAGCATGCTTCTGCTTTGGAGTCTGAGCCAAGTGGCTCAGATCCTGCTGAGGCCCCACTGCTGAGACAGACCAGCTCTCCCAACATGACTCGAGACCTGTACTGCCCTGAAGGGCCAAGCAAACCCCACAGCAACAGTACCTGTGCCTTGGAGAGGTTCACAGTTAATATTTCCCAGCATGATGGGAAATGGCAAGGAATTTTCCAAAGGCTCAATAAGAAATCAACCATGGGACTAAAAGGAGACAACTCAGGAAGTTTAGGAAAATGGAACCACATCCCAGTGGGAGTTCAACAGCTGTATGGTTTACAGGATAAACACATAAGTTTTAATTTCAGATTGGATCTTACTGCTACAATTTTTGGCTGCAAGACCTGAATGAATATGGAGTAACAGCAAAGAATAATAGGAAAAAAATTCAGCAAAGGTGACTTCTGGGACTGATACTTTGTTACACCACACTTGCTCTTAACCCAAAGGTCAAATAGCAATAGGGTTTTAGTCTTTACTTAACCTGAAGCTTCTCCAACCATTATTTAAAGTTAGATACTCTGAGGATATGAAGATGATTCAAAAATAAAAAAGAGCTTATTCTATTGGGGAGTGGCAAGTGAAAAGGAAATACACTGTTAACAGTCTTAAAAGAAATACCTACTCTATGAAGAATACCAAGACCAAAAATAAACTTCACATCAATGTAAAATAAACTTTTACAACCCATCTTCTCTGAGTGCTGGTTTTTTCCCATTACACTTAAACATAAGCAAGATGGGGCATTGATATGAACTTCTCACATTTTAGATAATAAGAGGGCTGGGCTGGGGATTTAGCTCAGTGGCATAAGCACCTGCTTTGTAAGTGCGATGTTGTGAGTTCAATCCCTGGTACCGCCAAAGAAAAAATAATAATAATAATAAGAGGGACCTTGTGAGGTCCACACTAAATATAAATAAACTTTAAATAGTTTGGAGCAAGGTCAAATTTTCAGTAGGAAAAGAATGCACTATGGAGTCCTGGACTTCCCTCACCGGAAGCACCATTAAATCATGTGCCCTGCTCACTCTGCTTGGCTCAAAAATAGAGCAAGTATTTGCAAATAAATAACCTAGCACCTCATTGTCATTTACTGCTCCACCTTGTACATCCAAACTGCCTTGACCTACACTGAGGATCCAAACCTATACCCTCCCTAGGCCTCGAACACACAGCTCATAGGCTCTCCTTCCAATGCAGTGACATATTTCAAGTCTGCCGTGATGTTGATGTCCTTAATCTCTTTTGTATTTACCTTTCCTGGATCGATATTCTCAGGGTTGGGAGCTGGGGGCTTTTTCTTATTTCTCTCTCTCGTCATGTTTTTGGTTCATTCAATACAGGTGTATAGTGTAATTCCCAGCCCCTTTTCTTATAGGTTAGGATTCTTCTGGAGCACACAGTCTAGGGGTTTCTGCCCTCTCCAGTCTGCTGTCAGAGACTGAAGTGCAGGTGGGGCAGTGTATGCTGGCTCCTCCCCTCTGGGGCCAGTCAACCTTCACTGGCCTTCACTGCATCAGTGTGCACCATGCTTAGGGAATTGGTTTGGGATGACCCACTGGGTCCTGGCCAGGGGCATGGCCCAGTCCAAGCAGATCCCACCAATCTGCTCCCAGAGGGGAGCAACCAACTGAAGCCACTTCCTTACTGAGTCAGGGCCATCCTGCCTGACTCCAACATGTCACCCAGTTGGTTGCCCCATTCCTGTGGTAGAGTCTTATTTCCAGCACTCACCATGGGTTGATGCCAGTCTCTCTCTGACTCAGTTCTCTGCTGGGCTCTCTGACCTCCAACTTCAGCATGGCTGTGGCGCAAATCAACTGTGCCCCTGGGTGAGTCATACACTGGCAGTTCGGCTCCATGCTCAGGCCACTCAAGCCAGTCGCATTGGCATGGGTTCAGGTGCTCAGGTCGATCTCGGGCACGAATTCAGGTGGCTCAGTGAGAGCGCTGTGCTCTCCAATCTTAGCTTCTCTAATGGTAGCCCCAGGACTTCATTTTTGAGCAGCTCCTTTCCCTTCAGTTTCTTCCTGGGTTGAGAGAATTCATCTCCCTCTGTTTGGGTCTCTCCAGGATGATCTATTCTGGCATCTGAGCTATCTCTCTCAGAGTCTCTGTATCCTGTTACCTACCGGTCTGCCATCTTTTTCTCTCCCTTAAAATCTGAGATCTTAAACTCACTTGACAATCTAAGTATAAATTTGTGTATTAATTTATTCTGTTTTATTAACCTGAATAATCTCATTTAACAGGTGAGGTCTGCTGATTTCATTTTTATTTTTGGATTCTGTCCTGGACAGTGTCATAACACGACCCTTCTCATTTTTCTAACCCAAAATACAGGACTGAATCTGAGCAGATATCAAAAGCCCACTACAATGGACTACAAAAGAAAATGTTCCTGTGATTTTGAGTTAAGAAAAGAATTATTCCCTCAGTCAACCTAGTTAAGCCATGAGCAATTTAGAGCCAAAGAATTTTTTCTGTTTGATAGAAAAGGACGAGGCAGGTTTTCCAAATATGATCATGATATGATGAGCTGTTTCTAAAGCTGTAGATGGAGAGGGCCAGGTAGAAGGATCTGGGAAATGCCTTTGTGGATGACAGTGACCTTAACTGACAGCAGGTAAAATAAACAGATCTCTCCCCTACATCTTCAAGGAACTGGATTCTACCAATAATATTAATTAGCTTGGAAGAGGATTCATCCCTGAGTTCATTGATAAAGACCAACTTGGGTAATACCTTGATTTTACTCATGCAGGATCTCAAACTGAGAACCTGGTCAACCATGCTTATAATTCTGACTGACAAACTTCAGATAATAAATAGGTGTTATCTTAAATTGTTTTGCCTACAGTAGTTTGTTTTGGTACCAAAGGAGAAACAGTAGGTTTTCTTTTAAACTTTTATGTATCTCTGTATAAATGCATATATATTTAAAGACACAAAAGAACAAGAACATGACAATATAAATTTATCTGAAAATGCTTTATTTAATATTTGATATATAAAAATCAGTGCAATAATAGTTGATCTTTTGGGTTCTCTAATATCCTAATTCTATTAGAAAGGGATGACTGAGCAACAAGAGACAGTATTTTGGATTGACTTATTAATAAATTATACATAAATTCAATTTAGTGAAATAAATCAATGCTTACATAGCTTCTATGACTAGAACTAAACTAGATCGTAAGACCATTTTTTAAAAAAAAGATCATTTCTTACCTTTTCTTATGGAAGCTGTTTGGTTTCTCAAAATTATATTTTCTTGATAAAACATCATTAATGGTTTCCCATTAGATTAAAGATGATACCTGAATTATTGAAAATAGAAAATATATGATGAACTTTTCCAGATTTTCATTTCCAATTTTGCCTTTCTTATTTTCCTCATACCTATTTATCTCACTTAGGAGCATGGTCTCAGTGTGTGTTCATTTAGCTAGATATGTCTCAGGGTTGTCACTGTTTATGACAAAATGGAATTCCATTGTGTATTAAAAAAAAAGACAAAAAGTCTTCTTACAAACCATGCCACCATAAACATGAGTGTGTATATTTCTGAAGTACAAAGCTTTTTAATTCTTTTGGGAAGATGCCAAGGAGGGGAATAGATTGTTTGAATAGAACTTGCAGCTCTAAATTTTTGAGGAATATTCACAGTGGTTTTCACAGTGGTTGCACCAGTCTACATTGGCAACAACAGTGGAGAAATGATCCTGTTTCCATACGACCCAACCAGCATTTATTATTGATTGATTTATAGATAATAGCCATTTTTTTGGAAGTGTAATGGAATCTCAGTGGAGTTTTCATTTACATTTCTGAAAACAACCAATAATGTTGAAAATTTTTTCATATGTTTGTTTTCCATTTGTACTTCATCTAAAAAGTGTGTGTTCATCAGAGATGCCCATTTTTGGATTGGGTCTTTAAATTTGGGGGGAGGATCTGATTTTTTCAAATTCTTTATCATTTTATATAGTACTCCTTTGTCTGAGGAAAAGCTGGCAACAATTTTCTCTTCATTCTCTTGGTGGTTTTGTCTTGCTGCACAAAAAACTTATAATAAATTAAAGTCTCAGGTGTTGATGCTTTGCAATAGTTCCTGTGTAATCCAGGTTTTGATCATAAAATCTCTGCCTATACCAATGTTTTTAATATTTCTACCTACTTTATCTTCCAGCAGATTTAGTGTTCCTGTTTTAATATTTATACCTTCAATCCATTGTGATTTTAGGTTAGTGCATGACAAAATATATAGGTTGAGTTTTAATCTTTGGCATATGGAAAGTAAATTTTTCCAGCACCATTTATTAAAGAGGTTATCTTTCTTCCAGTGAAAGTGTTTGGCACATTTGTCAAAGATAAGGGGCTAAACATATCTGACATTTTTACAATATCTTCTAATCTGTTCCACTGATAGACAGGTCTAGTTTCTTTTGTTAGTTCGTTTTTTGTTTTCATTTGTTTTGTTTTGTTTTTATCACAGTAGCTTTGCATTATGATTTCAAGTCAGGGATTGTGATGTCACTTGCCTTGCTTTTACTTCCCAGAATTTCTCTGTTATTCTAAGTCTCTTCTGGTTTCAGATGAATTTTAAGATTGTTTCCTCTAACTCTGTGAGATATACTTTTGGAATTTTGATCATGCTTGCATTAAATCAGTATAACAATTTTGGAAGTGTTATTTTCACTGTATGGTTCTTCCTACCCAAAAATGAGGTATACATTTCCATTTTCTTGCACCCTCTTTGTTCTCCTTTTTCAGAGTACTAAAGTACTCAATGGAACGGTCTTTTACTCTTTCATTAGATTGATTCTTAGGTATTTCATTTTGGGGTATACTATTGTGAAGGGTGTGGCCTCCCTAATTTGTCTCTCAGTGAGATGGTTATTCATGTATATAAAAATATTTATTTTTCAATGCTGCTATTGATTCCAGCTATGCTGCTGAATTTGGTTACTAAATCTAGAAGTCTTTCGGTGAAGTTTTTGAGGTCTTCTATGAACAGTATCCTGCCATCTTCAAATAATGACAATTTAATTTCTTCATTCCTTGTTCTTATTCTTTTTATTTTCTTTTTCTAATTGCTCTGGCTAATGTCCAGAACTATATTCAATGAGAGTGGTATTATTGCACATTATTGTCTTTGTTCCAGAATTTAGAGTAAAAGCTTTGTGGTTTTGTTTATTTAGTATGGTGTTGACTGTCATACTAAAAGGTTTGTTATAGACAGGTTTTATCAGATTGATATAAAGACAATCTATTCTAATTTCTGTAGGGTGTTTATCATAAATGGGTGTTGGACTTTGTCAAACACTTTTCTGCATCTATGTTCATTCAGATTGACCTGTATATTTCTTTCTTGGCTGAAAACATTCAACCATTTCTTGGTTGAAATCATTCAACCATTCTCTGGTTTTGCTTGCTTCCAGGAACAAATTTGGGAATATGCTTTCCTTTCAATTTCATCAAAGATTTTGAGAAGTAGTATCTAAATTTCTTGTAGAATTCAAGAGTGAATCCATCAGGGCCTGGACTTTCCTTTGCTGGTACATTTTTTATTATATCTTGAATTTCATTGAGTGATACTGGTTTCTTTAGAATTTTTATACCTTCTTGATACAGCTTTGATAATTCATATGTATCTAGGATTCTCTTAATTTTCTCTGCTTTTTCCATCTTATTATAATACAATTTCTCAAAATAGGTGTAAATGATCTTCTGAGTTTCTGAAAAATTTGTTGTGATTTCAACCTATTAATTCCTAATTGCATGGATTTGAGTCTTTTTCCTTTTGTTGGACAAGTTTGGCTATGTGTTTTTTATTTTATTAATCCATCAAATAAATGTCTTCAACTCATTGATTCTTTGTATTGTTTTCTTTGTCTCCATTGCATTAATTTCTGTTCTGATCTTCATAACTTCTTTCTTCAAATTATCTTTGAGCTTAACTCACTATTCTTTTTCTAGAAGTTTGAGGTTTGATATTATGTTATTTATTGAGCTTATTCTGTTTTTCTAATGTGAGTTTTCATCACTATAAATTTTCCTCTTAGGACTGCTTTCCTGTGTCCTGTAGGTTCCAGCATGTTGTGTTAGCATTATCATTTAATTGTAGAAACTGTCTCATTTCTTGTTTAATTTCATCTGTGACTCATTCCTTTTTAAGAGGAATTTATTTAATTTCCATATGATTATAAAGTTCTCCTGGTTTCTTTTGCCATTTATTTTCAGATTCACTGTGATAATATGCACAGGATAAGTTCAATTCCTTTGCATTTACTTAAGCATGTTTTGCACATGTGTGCAGCTGAGAGTAATATGTATTCTTATTTTGTGTGGTGGAACACTCTCTAGACATCCACTGAGTCCATTTGTTGAAAAGTTTGGTTCAGTCTTAATAATTTGTTATTGATTTTTATCCACTTGTGACATTGGAGTATTGAAGTCCCCCATTACAATTGTATTAGTGCTTATTTGATTTTTTATATCCATTAGTATTTGTATTATATATTTGTATCCACTGGTACACTATTATTTGTTATTTCTTACTGTTGACTTGTTCCTGTTATAAGGATAGAGTAGCCTTTTTTTTTCTCTCTTAATCAATCTTAGCTTGAAATCTACATTGGCCACAAATAGAATAACTTTCCTCCTTTTTTCTGGACTCCTGTCTCAAGGAGTACTGCTGTATATCTATTGACTCTCAGTCTATGAATTTCTTTTTGAATTAATGTGTTTCCTATATGCAATATACTATTTGCTTTTGCTTCTCGAGCCATTCTGTCACTCTATTTCTTTTGACTGGTGAATTGAGACCATTTACATTAAATGTTGTAACTGATATGTACTGATTGATCTTATTATGTATTTTTCCTGTTTTTGACTCCTTTTTTGACCCATCTTTAATTGTTTATCTTGCCTGGCATATTAATTCTGTTGTGGTTCTTGGAGTTGTAATCCTTATTAATTTCAAGAATGTCCTTTATAGTATTTTGGATTTCTGGTTTGGTATTCATGAATTTCCTCAGGTGTTCTTTTCCATGATAGTACCACATTTCTCCTTCACATTTTGATAGATAGTTTTGTGGGGAACATCAACCTAGGTTGGAGATTTTTTTTTTCTCTTAGGGCTTAATGTACTTTATTCCAAGCTTTCCTTAATTTGAGAGTTTCTGTTGAGAAGTCTTATGATGCTGATAGGCTTTCCTTTATAAATGATTTGGCTTCTTTTTCACCAACAGATTTTAATATTGCATTCTTGTGTTGAATTTCTGGGGAACCAAAGATCCAGCATCCTCCCTTGGGGTGAGGGGAGCACATGCCAGGCAGGTGGACCAGTGTAGTGGAAAATTCTGAAGCAGCAGTGAGGATATGCACCAGAAGGAGGTAAGTTAGGTGAAACAGCATTGTGCTTTGGCACACAGACATGCAAAATAGAAGCGGGAAGTTGGGGCCACCATTTCATATCAAAGGGCTTGGGGGAACTCCAGCAACAGAAGAACAATCCAAGGCTCCACATGAGGAGGCCAGGTTCAGCCCCAGTCCAGCACAAACCCCACTGCGGTTTCCTAGGGTACTAACCACATTTTTTGGATCTGACTTGGACCTACTGCAGAACTATAGACACCATAGGAATTTTACTACTTGTAATTTTCTCTGTGTATTTGATTGGTTTTCTTTTTTTTTGTACAGTTGAGGATTTTTAAAATTTTGTTTTGATTTGACTTGTTTTATTTTTGTGGTTTTTAAAAATTATTTTTTGTCTTTTTGTCTTTTTTTTCCTTTTTCTTTCTTTTGCAACTTGGAATTTCTTATCTTTTTGTTTTCTTCTAATTATTTTGTTTCTCTTTTTCCTCAACTCTCTCATTTTATTTTTATGATACTTTCACGTGAGTTAACACTGCCTCTTTTCTTTGTGGTTCTGTTCAATACTCTCTTCCGTCCGCTCCTGCATCCTCCAGTTTCTCAAAGCTGGCATGTCCATCCTTTGCCCACCAGCCTTGCTTCTACCATATTTGACCTCAATCATCTCTCTGATTTTTCTTCTATCCTTCTTAACCATAACCACCACAACCCCACAAAAAACTCAAATCATTCCACTAAGTGAAAATTATTGCATACAGATTCCTGGTATATGTTGGATTTTGTTAAATAACTGTAGAATTTGCTCTTATGATTAAACTTATCAGTTTAATAGTTTCCACAGTTTGTGAGTAGCCAGGCTGTGCTTGAGACTATTGTCATTGGTAAATGTATTACTTTAGCGAGAATGTCATACTTGTTACAATCAGTTTTTCTCCTTTCTATGACAAAATTGTGATTCTACATATTCATAACACTCATCATTGTCCAGTACCAAAGGACTGGTTGCTCAACAAATACAGAGCTACTTTTCACCCTAAATACATTGGGAAGGTGAGTTTTTGACATAGACAAAAAAAGCAAGAACAACTCACATCTAAAAGATGTCCCCAGGGAACAGACTTTTCCAAGGAATCTTTGATACTAAGAATAAAGCTATCTACCATAAGAAATATATGAGTATCAGCATATAAAACAATACAAAAATGATATGATGCAGAAGTAAAATGCAATGCCAGACCCCTAGTCTACCCAGGACAAGTCCGAAGCAAAGTGAGATAGAGGAAATCCGAAGTCAACCACTGGCACTTTCTGAAATGATAGGAACAGAAGTGAAAAAGCAAATGAAAGAGGGTACAGAAAAATAATGTCTGAGGTGCAAAAAGAAATGATTATCAAAATGTGAGACATTAAAACAGGAGCTCAGGAAAAGGACATAAACCATGAAAGTCCACAATAGACAAGTCATGGAATCCATGAAACAGATCCAGACACAAATCCAGGAGATGAAAAACTTCATTGAAAGTGTATGCAACAGATTGAAAGAAGGTGAGGATAGAATATCAAATTTCAAAGACAAGATTGTGACTTGTGTTGATTTTCAGGAATCTTGGCTATTATATCTCTTGCTACAGATTTTCTTTTTGATCATGGTAATTGGGATTCTATATGCCTCGCCTGGCTATGTGTTAAATTCTTCTTCCTTGATTAGGAAGATCTTTGCCATGACATCTGTGTATAGAGTCTTTTATGTCATCTGAACTATCACATTGTCTCTCTAGTGTAAAAAATAATAAAAACTGAAAAAGTAATAAGATCCAAAATGTATAGTAGTTATTGTAAAAACAAAAGGGATGGAAAGTGCTCTAAAGGATATAACTATGTATAGGTGTGTAAGATAGATGAGCATATTACTAAGTTTGCATTGGATCATTGAACAGAATGGTTCGCACTGTCAATGTTTGAGTGTCTATCCACATTTTATGTTTTGATTTTTTAACTTGGACAACTATTTCTAAGGGAACAATATGTAGTTTATCAACTAATGATTTCTTAGTGTTAATGTGTTTTGAAATTCTGTATTATGTCTACCTTTTTCCTTTTTTTTCTTTTTTCTTTAAATAAAGAAATATAAAATATCAGTCACTCTGCAACCATTGGCATTAGGATTTATGAGTAGATGTTAAGGGTACAAATGTCATACACTTTCAAATTATAGAAAGAATGATTCTGGTGGCATGAGTCTTTCTGTAGATGTCTGCAAAGGAGAGTAAATCTCTCAGTCACTCAATGAAGGGAATAACTGATCCCCTCCCTCCTCTTTCCAGCTTACTGGAAATGGTAGTAGTCTGGAAAATTCATATTGTTTTGTACTGCACTTTAGATTTGTACTTCCCAAATTAAAATCAACTCTGTAATCCATACTTTAGAGTATTTTCTTCAGAGATACTGACAAAAACTACTCTTGGTTATTTGATTTATAGAAGTAAATACCAGCAGGCATATTTATAATAGGCAAATTTGCTCCACTGGGGAGGAATGCTGTCCTATTCTGGAAATATAAACTTGGACTAATGACAAACCAAAAGAACTATCTGATTTTTAATGCTTCAGGAAATTATTGCATTTTCAGTTATCTTTAATCTGTCTTGTGAATTAATGCCTATATATTATACATGTTATATAATCAATAATATACTTTGGAAAGATTGAGTGTAGCATCAGTATCCCATAAACCATTTTTAGAGCTCTCCTGATATTATTTTATAGTTCCTTCTCACTTTAAGGGCTCTTAAGAACCTTGTAAATTTTTCACTATCTCGCATTGCATTGCTTATTTATTTATTTAAATATTTTGCACAAGTTACAGAATGCCTTATCCATTGCTATGATATTCTACAAAGAATTCTTTAAAACCATTTATTTCATAGTAAAGCAACTGAAGCAATGGGCTTATATCCAGGAAGCTACCTGGTTTTACAGTTCACTTCATCACACCTAAGTTTCTGGACTAAGAACAAGATGGATTGGCTTACTGGAGATTGCAATAGAAGGCAATTGCATGTTTTTTCTCCATTGTATACAAAAAAGTGGTCTAAGAATCAAGAAATGGAAGTTAGTGAAACTTCTCACTACTGTGTCAAATTAACTATTCAAACATTTTGCTCCTCATCTTAGGTGTACTGAATTTTAGGAAAAGCTTCCACTGTGGACTCCAGAATGTATTCACTGATGTTAAAACTGAGACTTTCACATGGCCATTTGTCATGTTTCATGCTACTGAAGAAACCGATAAAGAGGCCAATTATGTAAATGGTTAAGGTGATTGAAATCAATTACCAAGCTCTATTTAAGTTTTTCCTGGACTTCATGCCCTAGATTTTTTTTCTTTTTACTAATTTTAATCTATATCCTTACTCTATAGTATATTACCAACAAGAGCACAATAGTAGTTTGTTTTTTGAGTCCTGTGAATAAATGTAGTGAATCAGTGAGTGATCTCAACTGACAGAGAAAGGAAATAGGTGTATGCATGTACACATGGTGTGTATATTGTCAAGTATACAGACATATGTTTAAATAGTTCTGTATCTGTTTCATGTTAAACCTAAATGCTTGCTGTTTCTGAGTGCATTGACACATGGTTCATTGAAGATTTATAACTTCACTTATTTATAACTATTCCCTCCACTCAAAGCACCCACTATTCACACACTTGTAGTAGACATGAATGTTGCCTTGAAAATATTAACTTGTATGCATCATGGAACCTATTTTGTCAGCTAGGGTATATGATTCATTTATTCAACCTCTTTTTTTTTTAATGGAATGGTCCTAGAATGGTCATTTTTTCCCACAATGGTTACTTTTTTAGTTCTATGTGATAAACTACAAGAGGATGTTTTTTGGATATTCACTGTGATAACATGCAGGTGTTCCTGAAAGTAATGATCATGCAAATGTGAATCAAGCACTGTGGTCCCTAGAACTGTTTATTGTTACATAAATCTAAAGTCAGTCTCCAGTAATAAGTTAAAATTTCTACCTAAATTTTCCTACTAATATTTCCAGGGTCTTCTCCGTCAAGTAACACTTATAATTCTATAAGTATACTTTTCTCTAGATTTCAACATGGTAGTTTATGTACAACTCATATACCTGCTTGATTTTAAAACAAGAATATTGATTTCTAAGCTCACCATGTCAGAGTTGAAACTTGAAAGTGTATTTTTTAATATAAAAGTCACCTGAAGAAGAAATCATTATTTCCTTATAAGTATACTACTGAAAGACTAAAGAAATTAAGTATTTGCTGCTATGATATAGAAGCCTTCATACACTATGAAAAACTTGATTATAGTGACTTTTTTATTGGCTATTTCAAAGCTTTTTGGTTTGATTATTGACCATTCTAGGATCATTCCATTTTAAATAACAATACATTGTATTTTCTGAAATGCCAAGTGAATAGAATTTAAGTCATAAAAACCACAAAAATGATAACTATGTGAGGAATGTACATTAATTACTCAATTTAATAATTCCACTATACATATTTCAAAACATCATATTGCAAATGGCACATAATATAAAATTCTTTGTTTTAGAAAATAAAACTAAAAACTAATGTTGGAAATATAACTGAATGATAGAGCACATGCTAAATAAGTGCAAGTCCCTGGAATAGATTCCTGGCACCATAAGAGTTAAGAAGGAGGAGGAGGAAGAGAAGGAGGAGAAGGAGGAGGACGAAGAGGAGGAAGAAGAAAAGAAGAACAAAGAGGAGGAGAAAGAGGAGGAAAAGGAGGAGAAGGAGGAGGAGAAGAAGAAGACATGTTACTATTCCCAGGAAAGAGTGAATTTGACTTTCACATTTACACAGCTATTTTCACTACAGGTCTTATGACATTATCATAACTGATTCAGATCTGATATCTTTATTTTCTTATTAGAGTATGTAATACATTCAAACATTGTGATTTTTCTGGAGCTTCCATGTGTCAGTCCCTTGAAAACAGAGGTGGTAAACAAATCTCCCACCTTTAAGATCCACCTTTTCAAATATAGCGAATTTTTACCTTTTATGGCAATTTTTACCTTTACAGTGCAAGTGATGGATTTCACTGATGCTAAAACCTGAGACTTTCACATAGCCGTTTGTTGTGTTTCATGCTACTGAAGAAACAGACAAATATCATTTGTGGCATTTCAAATTCCTAGGAAATGTTACTTGTAAAGAATGGCCCATGACTAAGTTATTCACATTCTATATATATAAACTGCTTCAAAGAGCAGAGATGCACTTTGTCTGATATTTAATATACATCTGATACATCTGTCTGATATGTCTGATATACATCTCTTAATTTGGATTGATTTAAAACATTTTTAATAAGTGCACTTATGTGTTTCATTTTGTTTCATATTCTGACTATCAAAACACAGGCCACACCAGGGAGGTTTTAAGACCACATCAGTAGGTTCAGCATGCATCCTAGACATAGGAGCTTGACAACTCTAGATAGCATTTTAAGCATCTGCATATTGACCCTCACAGGATATTGGAAAGCATTATTTTGTATTACATTACTAAATTGTCTACAAAAATAGCCTGATTTCAAAAAATATTCAAAATATCTTGGACTTTGCCTGTTACCACTAAGTGTAAAATTCTGTTAGAGATTTAATGTTGGCCACTTGTTTTTTTCTTCATTCAATTGCAGTGTATGTAAGATAAATTAGTAAGTTAAAAGGAATAAGCAACAGGTACTGCCTTAGTTATTTCTCTCTCATTGTTGAGACAAAATAACCTGGTGCCTAAAGTGAAGCAAGGGAAGATTTATTTCTTACAGTTTTGAGTTTCAGTCCACACTCAACTGGTTCCAAGGAAGGGTGGCGCAGTTGGGCAGCCACTCATAGTGCATGCAGCACTCACATCACCAACCCCAGAACTAGACAACAAACCAATCACAGATGCTAGATTCAGCTCCATCCATGATTTCATGAGGCTTGGCAGAGACCACATACACACAAACCATAATGGGTACTAACATTTTATAAAAAAAAGTTTTGGTATATCTAACATACACCCAAATGTCTAAAAGTAGGATGAAAGAAACAACTGAAAAGTAGAAAACATCAGTAAATGTACTTCTTATATTCCATGAATTCATATGAATTTACACTAAATAAACCACATTTTCTCAAATAAGTTAGAAAGTTATGCATTGCTCACTATTTCTGAAATTCTCTCAGCTCATTTGAAATGTACTTCATATGAATAAAATGTTAAGTGAATATGATTGTGCATTCAGAATATTTTCCTATGGAATTCATCTGAGTGTCAGACAGTAAACTTCAAACACTGACCTATGTATGTCTACTTTCTATCTATTCTCATATTGCTCGTCTCTAGTACATGCATGTAAATTATGACCACAGAAATTTCAAAGTACAAAATCTGCATGATAATTCCTGATCACAACTCTGTGCTCCAAATCTATACTTTCGTTTTCTCCTGGGGTACCTTAAATAAATTTATAATCTCTAAACATTTACTCTTTTGTGTGATTAAAAGGATCAAGAATTTTGAAACATTGCAGGTTTTGAAATTTACTATCCTAGATTTAACTTTGCAGGCAGTTTTTCTAAACTAAATAATGAGAAAAAAACAGCAGTGAATTAGTGTAGAAATATTTTTAGTTAATATTTATAAATCATCTTATAAACTGTAATGCATTAAATAAAGATAAAAATATAATTAAAGATATAAAGTGCAGAACATATGGTATAAATTTCCCTAACACTAAGTTGCCATCTTCTAAAAACAGTATTTAATTCTTCCATTATTGATGATAGTAGTAACTTACCTAATTTATCTGTCAAGACATCTTAAATATGAAACACAAGTTCCATTTCAGATTTTCTTATTTGTTTGTTTGTTTGTTTTGGTCCTGAGAATTAAAACCAGGATCTCTCACATAGGAGGCAAGAGCTTGCCACCAAGGTACATTCTGAGGTCTGGATATAATTATTGTCTTTCCTCTTTACTCTTAAAGTTATTGAAAGTATAGTATTTGTTGGTAGAAAACTGAAATTCAAGAACACTAGGTTTTTGTCTTATAGAAATAAAATCCTTCATATTTGAGTCAAATCTGTTTAAATTGCTGACAAATATTTATAATGCTCAGCCATAAATAAGACTTTAGTCAAGGAAAATTTAATCTGGTTCATTTAATGACCCAAAACTCCATGTCATTAACACTTTGATTAATTAAACTTTGATTTTCTTGACAAATGTTGAAAATATAAGAAGCCAACTTGAGTTTAAACTATATATATGTATGTGTGTGTGTGTGTGTGTGTGTGTGTGTGTGTGTATATATATATATATATATATAGACAGAATTTAAAATCAATGAAAATGAATAAGATACCTCATATATGACATGACAGCATTACATTGTGTGGTAGAACATAGATACTGACTGCGTTTGTGTGCATGAAGTGAATTTTAGAGAAAAAGATGGGTGTAACTGTTGAGTACAAATGGTCATGTAATTACTATATCAATAGTCAGAAATAGATTTAAGAATCTCTAGAATTTGAAATTTTTATATTTCAAAAACTTGCTTAGATAAAACTGGACCTAATTTAGAGAAAGTTGGCTAGAATATGCCAACATTTATATAGTGCACTATAGGCATGATAACAGACAAAAAAAACTTGTATATATATATATATATGTGTGTGTGTGTGTGTGCACTATGTTTACATTTTTGCAAACATTTATCTCAATGAATGCAATAGTTAGATCATTATCTTTTTCACTCAGTTGAAATAATGTTGAATAAAATAATCAAAACTAAATAAGAAGACACATCCTTTTCCAAATTCTGTGCTTAACATTCGAACTTACATAATGGTTAAAGAGTTCTTGTTTGTTTGCCTGGGAATCCCATGTTCTCTCACAATGAAATTACCATGGATATATTTATGCCTGAGTTTTTTTCTTGGGATAAACTGCAATCACCACTGGATACACTTAGTGGGTACATGTGAGAATGAGGTCACCCAGGAGGTCATGATGATGATGTTTGTGTCTCTCACCTGATGCAAAAATAGGAAATATTTGACCAAAGGAATTTTTCACATTTGCTTCACTACTAATCAAGACAGACAATGAAATTCTTTTTTTTTTCTTAAAATAAGATTCTTTATTTTGTTTTACATCTTTTTGTATAAAATTTCCCATTTTCTGGTAATCCTAATGCTTGACAATATTGTCACTATGAAAAAATATATTAGGACTGGAGAGAACGGTGAGAGAAGATCTGTTTATTCACTCTTTGTGACAGGTATTTCCAATAATTTTATTTCTTTAAAAAAATAAAGCATTTTACCTACTCTGGTCATGATTAACAAACAAAATACAAAATGAGTGGTTAGCACAATAGAGATTTACTTTGCACAATGAATGGAGTGCTTTTTTGTGAATTTTTAAAGAAAGTCTTTAAAGATAAATACTGTGAATGAAAAAGCCCATGCACACGCACTTACAGAAATGTGGACGTGCCCTCAAATTACTATTAACAACAAACACACATGACCTTTACACCAGTGTAAACCTATGGAATGACTTATACTACTGGCCATTTTGATCAAGCAATAATGAGCAAACATGATACATCTGGATGGGCAAATGGAACATATTTTAAATACCTGACAGTATGTTCCCCTCCTCTCCTTTTTAAAATTTTTGCCATGAGTTTTAAGGAAGAGGAGTTGCTTTTCTTAACTTCACCTCTCTTTTATGAGAAATACAATGATGTGTTAATTCAAATTTCCTCATGGATTTGCTGATTTTGTATTACAAGCCAGATGAGTGACTTCAGCATAATGAGTGACCTATAGGTAGAAGAAAACCTCTTTTTTACCCAAGAACAAATACTGCTGAAGCAATTGGTGGTTAATCCCAAAACCTGAGTTACTAACTGGGTCTTCAGTAATAGCCAGGTGCTGGGCTCTGAAAAGAACATAACTTCATATTCTTGTATTCCCTAGGTACAAATTTGTAGTGACACTGGTCACAGTATAACAAAGAAACTAGTCAGCATTAAAAAGTACAATTGAAAAACAAAGTACTCCTTACATCACGCTTTGTAATTTAATTGAGCTGACTAGGCACTCAGAAAGAATTGTTCATACATATTTAAAAGGACCCAGGGCAATAATTAAGATTGTATTACATTAATGTGACTAATTTAGTTTGTTTTTTCTCCACTTAAAAAATTCACTTATTGAACAAAATAGTTTTCCCTTTGCTAGCTTTATTTTTGCAGCCTCATAGTTTTCATTTAGCTTCTCCTTCTATGCATGCATTTGTAACTGCTGCTAATTCATCACTGGTGAGTGAGTCCAGTCTACATAGTAAATAAGTTAAAGCTGAAGCAGCTGATTGCAGACATCAAGTAACATATTAGCAATTTTGTTCGTTGCTTTTTCCCTAATGGTTTCCTAAGTTCATTCTTTATTACATTGATCTTGAGCACTGGGAAAGAAAGGAAAGGTGAAAGGCAGTTACCCAAACATATTGAAATTAGAAATAGTAGCAATGGCATATGATTTCAGTAGTACTGCATAAGGTATGTCAGATGAATGGCTCATAACTGAAATACTGTACATATTCTTATATCATCTAATTAGAATCACAGATGCTAAGTATATTGTCATACAAGTTTGTATTTATTTTTTCTGTTCCAAGTTTTCTTTCTGCTTAAGACAATGTAGTTAGCTACATTATCTCATCTGTGTTACTTGAAATTCAGATGAACTGGAATGAATATTCAAATGGCAAAGTTTCATTTGATCTTCAATAACTACCTTTCAGATGCAGAAAGCACTGTATAAAATCCAAAGACTTTTTTACCCAGAATTAATACTGTGTGTGTGTGTGTGTGTGTGTGTGTGTGTGTGCGCAGATCATGAAAATACAGTATATTTTGTTTCTGTTTTAAAAATGCATTGATATGTAGCAAGAATGATTTATGTACTAGTGATTGGGTTATCTACTAATATAAACTACATCTCTGTTAAAGATATGTACATATATACACACATAAATATATATGTATACTAATTACTTTCTTTATTTTAAATATACACAGTATTTTAGATTGCAAGTTAAGCACTTTTTTTTCCTGAAGAACACAGCACACAGGTTCTTTATTAATTCTACAATCAAAATTTATGCCACTTGATCCAAATAAGATCTACAAATTAATCGCAAAGGCTTGACACATGGCTACAGATACTTGCTTTATTTTTATTAATAAAATATACATTTGACATCAAACTTCTGAATATAACAACTTCGTGTTATGTCAAATTAGGGGTGAAATAACGCCTGACAGTCTGATGGCTTACAATAGGACACCGTGGTTCTGTAGTGTAGCGGTTATCACGTTCGCCTCACATACAATAAGAGGACAGTCAAGGTCAAACTGTTGAGTCTCCTAACCTGCCCAACTAGTATTCGAGAAGCAACTTACGTGAGCTCGAAATACTCTTCTGTACTCTCACAAATACAAACAACCATACCCTGAATCAGAAAGTTCAGCGAGGAAATGCTGATACGAGTAAGAAGAGGGGGTTAATAGCATTATAGCTCCTGTCACAGAAAACTTCAGTGACAATCAGGGCCAGAACTTTGAGCTACTTTCTTGCAGTTTCATTCTCTACCAAGAGAGAAAATTCGTCTCGTTTCACCAGATGATTATTCAATCAAGTGGTATAAGAAGGCATTACAACAGTGAGAAATAACTGTTATTATTAGTATTTACTACGCCCGGCACTCCCATTCTCGGCTCTGGGTTCCGCAGAGTCCTTTAAAGGTGGCACAGAGTACCAGCTTCTCCAGACTCCAGGCCTGGCAGTGGTAGAGGTAACTGGCCATCAAGTCTCTTGTTACTAAGAGATGAGAAGTGAGGGCTTCAGGCACTGGGCCTAAAGGGTTCAAAACCACCCCACCCCAGTCACCTTGTCCTCACCTTGAGGAAAAGAAAGACGCCCTAGAGAAAAGAGAGAGTGGTCCTCAGAAAGGAAAAGAGGTATCCCTCCTGTTCTCTAGGCCGCAGCTGCTCAGACACGTTTGTCGCGGGGTGGGGACAGGGCCCAGGGAGCTGAGCGCCAGGGACGCCTTGACCTAGAGCAACAGAGGAGTGGGCAAGGGCGCTGGGCCTGCAACTGGCACTTGCACACGAAAGTCCTCCCGACTTTGGGCCAGCCTGGCTTCGCCTCGCCCATTGCCGCAGGCACCGGAGGAGACACCCCGCCCCTGTAATCCAGAGGGCCCTGAGCTGCTCACCTGCAGCCGTGTCACCAGTAGGCTGTAAGGCGCCATTTTGTGCACTGACAAAGATGAGGTCGCCTGGTCGTTAAGCACATTTTTAGAATTATAATTCCTCATCTGTTATTTGGATAGATATAGCACTTTTAGTTTTCAGCAGCAAATACATAAAAACCATTTTTAATTTAGTAAACTATAAATATTTTTATGTGAAATACACATGAATGTCTTCTTTTGTGTTTTTGTGCAGTAACTTTCTGGATTCCTATATTTATTGTAAGAAGTGAATGTACAATGTGCCTTAACTGTGATATATTATTCTTCAAAATACATCAACTAAACATATTGAGTTTAACTAAATAATATTCAAAGCTGGGACTGGTGGCAAGAACCTGCATTCTTACATTCTGGGAGACTGAGACAGGAGGATTTTGAGTTTGAGCCCAGCTAGGGAAACTTAAGGACTTAACAAGATGTTCACTCAAAGTAAAGAAAATAAAATATAAAAAGAACTAGCACTTTATCCAGTGTGAATACTCCACAGATTCCACCTATCCATAGTACCACAAGGAAAAAATATATTTTTTAAAGTTTATTTCCTCTGTTTCAATCATGTCAGCTTTTTCTTTGACCATAAATACTACAATAACAATGCTAATGAAAGCAAGCAGCATTTGTGCCATTAGTTAATTGCATCTCTATACTCTTTATTTACACTTTCTCACTTTTGAAATAACCAGATAAAGAGGATTCTTTTCCTCACTGTACACATAAAGAAACAGAGGTTCAGAGTTCAGAGTTCATACTCTAAGGAGTTTTACACTAAGACTCAGTTCAGGTCTGTCCTCTTTCATTTGCCAGGTGTTTTCCCTTGTTATAACTATTGATATCATTAAATTTTGAGTAACTGTAAAATTAAAATTATGGCCGGGGAGTTAGCTCAGTGGCTTAAGCACCTGCCTGGCAAGCTCGAGGTCGTGAGTTCGATCCCCGGTACCAAAAAAAACAAAAAAAAATTAAAATTATGATGCGTATTTCATGAGACAAAAGATTCTTGAGATGCTAAAAGGATGTAATCTGTAATGGATAAAAATAATGAGTAGATTACATAATAACTGTAAGTCCCTAACATTTTAGTATTGATTTTTGTTTAATTTTCGCCATATATTCTGTAAATTTGTCAATCATTTTTCTTTCCTTTTGCGTCTTTTTATTCATGTCATTGATTTCTCCTTATTCACCCAAATTTGTCTTCATACAGCAACCAAATCTTTACATGGATTCTAACACAAACAAATGCTGACATCTGCATATGTAATCCATACAACTAAAATATTTAATGTTGCTGTATATTATCATTTTTTTCTTTTGTATCTCTTAAACTTACCAAATTAGTTGACAGTAAACAAAATATGATTAGAAATCTCTATCTAGTATCTTAAAATAACACAGTTGGTATGTTGTGGGAAAAATCCCAAGCCAAGCCAAACCAAATGAAATCAAATCAAACCAAAAGGAAGTCTCTGCACCAAGGAGATAAGAAGGCAGCATTTAATATTTACATCAGTAAATATTAAATGCTGGACTGTTGGATCTTCACGCAGGGAACTATTGCAGGGATAGTTAATCAAAAGCAAGAGCACTGAATTTAGGAAAAGTTTAGCACATACAGAATTTAGAAGTGGAAGGTACAAAGCAAGTGGCAAACTATCACGTAATTGGTTACATACAATGGGTATGTGTGTACTCTGTGAACAAGGGTATGGGTCCCTTACAGGATGGGCATAGTTAAGGGCATTATGATAACATGGGAATCTTCGGGGGGGGCCCATGAATTAGCCCAGGGTGCCTCAAATTATAGGCAATTAATTATTCTGACTCAGCACTTATCAGAAATATGCAGCTGGGCTGTAGACAGCACCAAGGTGAATTGAATTTAGCATAAACAGCAGAACAGTAACTTGGTCAGAGACCTCTAATTGATTGTGCAATATCTATATGTTTGCCATCTCATAAATGTGTTACTACCCTATAATTGCACCCCAACAGGAGGAGTTAACAATTGAAATAAGAAAATCAAAGAGGGAGAAAAAAATGAAAAAGACACATAAAAAGAGAACAAAGGAAAGAATTACAATAAATGATTTATTTTCTCTTTCAGTGTACTGAATTCTGAGAACCACGGGCAATGTTTTTTTTTTTAATTTTATTTTAAAGAGAGTAGTATTAAACAGAACAATAAAAATCAGAAGACAACAATGCAAGAGACAAAGATTTCAAAGCAAGACAACAGGAGATCTTCATTGTCTATTATACTGTCTCTTGTTTTCTTCTAAATAGTTGTCCATAACTTCACACACAATGAATTCATACAAAACAAAATACTATTAAACTGATCACAATAGGTGATGAAGGAATTTTAGGTCTTCAAAACCAGACAATAGGGAAGTCAACAATGGCTGCCATAATGTATCTCATTTTCTTCAAAATAGCTATTCCATAACTTCATGTATGTTGAAATTAAACAATACAAAACAGACTAAAATCACTCTGAACAAAGAATAAAAGTATTGCTGGATTTCACATCATGACTGTACAGAATCAGCACTGGGTACCTTAGTGTCTCTTTTTCTTCAAAGTAGCTGTTCATTTCATCATGCATGTTATAATTTATTCTCATAAACTGTTTAGGAGATGTTCTATGTATGTATGAGTATCTGCATGTATACCTATCCTTTCTGTATTAGAAGGAAAACAAAATAATACAAAAAAACCTAGAAAAACACAAAACAAAAAGACAAATAAATAACAATAGCAAAGAGCCCAAAACACTGACAATATAGGCCTTCAAAACAAGGTGGTATGAGCATAACTAGGGTTGTTATTTTACATAATGATCTTCAAGAGTTCCTCAGACCACCATACAATAATATGCAAAATTATTCCAATCCTATGAATGTTAACTATTTTGTTTCAAGAACTTATATAATTTGTAGCACAGTCATCTTAACTATCCTAAGTGTGTTTACATAATTTTGGATATTTTTTCTTTTCCCTTCCTTGTTCTTTTTACTCATTTTCCCTGAGATATTTTTCCCCTTAAGCAGATTCTTATTCTTTCACTGTATTTATTATTTTTATCTTATGTACTCTTGCCATTTCTTTTTTTTTATTTTAAAGATGATAAAGTTAAACACAACAAAACAGAACAAAACAGAACACAAGAAAGCAATGTAAGAGACATAAATTTCAAAGCAAGACAATCAGAGATCTTCACTATCTATCATACTGTCTCTTGTTTTCTTACAAATAGTTGGGTCCATCAAGATGCTCTGTACTGGAAATATAATTAACCTGAACGAGGGTTTACAGACAGAAAGTCAAATATGAGAAAACAATCTTTATGTGAAAGTGAACCAGAGAGAAATAGGGGCAACTCGACCAGCACATGTTGATAGGTTGAAAAGACATGATACTTTCGTGCAGTAGAGAACTATTCAGCTATAATGAAGGAAAACCCTGAGGCTTTTATAGGTAAAGGAATAAAACTCGAGATCAAGCCCAGGAGTCAAAAGGTTCAGAACCAGTTAGGGTAAATAGCAGGTTGCTCCCCCCACTCTTGCCATTTCTTACACTAGAAAAACTATATAGTATTTACACTTGTCAGGTTGATTTATTTCACTTATGAGTATGGTCTCGAGTTGCATCCATTTATTTGCAAATATCTTTATAGCTGAGTAGTACTCCATTGTATAAAAATACCACATCTTTTTTATCCATTCCTTGGTTGATTGCCATTTAGGTTGTTTCCAAGATCTGGCTATTACAAATTGTGCTGCTATAAACATATATATCTCTGTGGTATGATGTTTTCAGTTCTGGGAATATGCCCAGAAGTGGAATAGCTGGGTCCAATGGGACTTCCAATCCCAACCTTTTGAGGAACCTCTAGACTGACCTCCACAGTGAATGCACCACTATGCACTCCCACCAGCCATGCAGAAGTGTTCCTTTTTCCTTGCAGACTTTCCAGCATTTGTTGTTGGTAGTT
Organism: Dolichotis patagonum; assembly: GCA_004027295.1. Lineage (NCBI taxonomy): Eukaryota > Metazoa > Chordata > Mammalia > Rodentia > Caviidae > Dolichotis > Dolichotis patagonum. The sequence continues at coordinate 46,406 of PVJX010010574.1, forward strand.
ATCTTTATCCTGGCCATTCTTTTTGGAGTGAGATGGAATCTCAGGGTGGTTTTAATTTGCATTTATCTAATGACCAATGATGCTGAACATTTTTTCCTGTATTTATTTGTATTTCTTCATCTGAGAACTGTGTACTCATCTCAGATTCCCATTTTTTGAATGGGTCTTTGAATTTTAGGAATCTGATTTTTTAAATTCTTTATGTATTTTAGACAGAAGTCCTTTGTCTGAAGGAATGTTCACTAAGACTTTTTTCCAGTTTGTGAGTTTTCTTTTCACTATGCTGGAGATTTCTTTAAACATGCAGAAAATCTCTAATAGGTTGTGGTCCCACTTACTGATTCTGTGAAGTAGTTCATGTGCAGTTTGACATGAAACTACCTACCCCTATGTCTTCAAGATTTCTACTACTTTGTCTTCCAACAGATTTAGTGTTTCTGTTTTAATATTTATATCTTTGATACATTTAGACTTCAGTTTAGTACATAGTGATAGGCATGGTTCTAGTTCTAGTTTTCACCATATGGAGAGCCAATTTTTCCAGCACCATTTATTGAAGAGACTATCTTTCTTCCAGTGAACATATTTGGCCCCTTTATCAAAGATAAGGTGGCTCCCTGTATTTGTAATTGTAGTGGTGTCTTCTAATCTATTCCAATGATCTTTAGGTCTGTTTCTATTCCAGTACCATGCTGATTTTATTATAGTAGCTTTGTAGTATAACTTCAAGTAAGGGATTGTGATGCCTCCTGCCTTGCCTTTGGTGCTTAGAATTGCCTTTGCTATTCTAGGTCTCTTCTGGTTCCAGATGAATTTTAGGAGTGATTTCTCTAGATCTACGAGGTATGCTAGTGGTATTTTGATTGGGAGTACATTAAATCTGTGTAAAATTTTCTCTAGATCTATGAGGTATGCTAGTGGTATTTTGATTGGGAGTACATTAAATCTGTGTAAAATCTGTGTAACATTTTCACAATGTTCATTCTTCCTATCCATGAACAAGGGATGTCTTTCCATTTCCTGAGGTACTCTTTGATTATTTTTTTCAGGGTATTATAATTTCCCTGAATAGATCTTTTGCTTCTTTTGTTTCCTAAGTATTTCATTTTGCTGCATGCTATTGGGAAGGGTGTTGCTTCTCTTATTTCTCTCTCAGTGGTTTTGTTGTTAATGTATAGGAATGCTATTGATTTCTGAGTGTTGAATTTGTACCCAGCTACATTGCTAGGTATTTATTATACCTAGGAGTCTTTCAATGGAATTTTGGGAGTCTTCTATGTAGAGTATCAGTTCATCTGCAAATGAAAATTTACTTCTTCTTTTCCTATCCTTACTTCTTTTATTTCTCTCTCTTATCCAAATTGCTCTGGCTAGTATTTCTAGCACTATATTGAATAGGAGTGATGATAATGGTCATCCTTGTCTTGTTCCTCATTTTAGGGTAAAGGCTTTCAGTTTTTGGCCACTTAATATAATGCTGGCTGTTGGTTGTCATAGATGGTTTTTAACATATTAAGGTAAAGAACATCTATTCAAATTTTCTGTAAGGTTCTTATCATAAATAGTGTCGGACCTTATCAATAGCCTTTTCTGCATGTATAGAAATGATCACATAGTTCTTAATTTTGTCTGTATTTATATGGTGGATTATATTTATTGATTTACTTATGTTGAACCATCTCTGCATTCCTGGGATGAATCCCACTTAGTTGTAATGTATAATCTTCTTGATAATTTGCTGCAGCCAATATTTTACTGATACATGTGTGTCTATGTCCATTAGGGAGATTGGCCTATAGTTCTCTTTTTTGGTTGGGTTTTTCTCTGGTTTTGGTATTAGAGTAATATTTGCTTCCAGGAGGGTGTTAGGGAGAATTGCCTCCCTTACAATTTCATTGAAGAGTTTGAGGAGTGTAGGCATTAAATCTTCTTTGAATTTCTTGTAGAATTCTGCAGTGAATCCATTTGGACCTGGGCTTTTCTTCTTTGGTAAGGATTTAATTACATTATCAATTTCATTAATTGAAATTGGATTATTCAGCACTTTTACATCTTCTTGATCCAGCTTTGGTAATTCATATGTTTCTAGGAATCTGTCCATTTCTTCTGTGTTATCAAGCCTATGAGAGTAGAGGTTTTCAAAATAGGTATTGATGATCTTTTGTATTTCCACAGGATCCGTAGTGATTTCACCATTTTTATTCCTTATTGAATGAATTTAGTTTTTGTTTCCTTTTTTTAATAAGGTTGGATAGGGGCTTATCAATTTTATTTATTCTTTCAAAGAACCAACTCTTTGATTCACTGAGTCTTTGTATTGTTTTCTTAGCCTCTGTTGCATTGATTTCTGCTCTGACCTTTATAATTTCCTCCCTTCTTTTGGCTTTGGGCTTGACTTGCTCTTCTTTTGCTAGATGCTTGAGGTGTAGTACCAGGTTGTTTATTTGTGTTTGTTCTGTTTTCCTGATGTGGGAGTTCATCACAATATATTTTCCTCTGAGGACTGCTTTCAATGCATCATGCAGGTTCTGGTAAGATGTATATGTATTTTCATTTGCTTGTAGATATTGTTTAATTTCTTTTTTAATTTCCTCTGTGAACCACTGATTGCTCAAGAGTATATTATTCAATTTCCATGTGTTTGTGGGGTTTTTGCAGTTTTTTCTGTCTATAATTTCTAGTTTCATGGTGCTATGATCTGATAACATGCATGGGATAATTTCAATTCTTTTGCATCTGCCCAAGCATGTTCTGTGGGCTAGTATATTGTCTGTTTTAGAGAACATTACATGTACTGCTGAGAAGAACGTATATTATGATGATGTTGGGTGGAACACTCTGTATATGTCCACCAAGTGCATGTGTTCACAGACGTGATTCAGTTCTGCTATTTCTTTGCTAATTTTCTGTCCAGTTTATCTGCTCCTTTGTGTCAATGGCTTGTTAAGGTCTCCTGTTATAATTGTGTTATTGCTTATTTGATTTTTCATTTCTGTTAATTTTTTTTTTGTATAGCTGGGTGCTACAGAATTTGGTTCATAGATATTTAAGATTTTTGTCTCTTGAAGTTTTCCCCTATTATGTAATGTTTTCTTTATCTCTTTGGATCATTCTTGTTTTGAAGTTCACATTGTCTGCAAGCAGCATAGCTATCCCTGATTTTTTGGGGTGTCCTGTTGCATGGAGTATTGTTTTCCATTCTTTGACTTTTAGTCTATGAGTTTCCTTTTGGGTTAGATGGGTTTCCTGTATACAGCATAAGTTTGGATGTTGTTTCTTGATCCATTCTGCCAGTCTGTTTCTTTTAATTGGTGAATTGAGACCACTTATATTAATGGTTATAATAGATATATATTGGTTTTATTTTGATGTATTATCTTTCTGCTGTTGATTCTTTACCTTTCCATTCTATTTAATTGTTTGCCTTGCTTGGTGGTTTTTTCCTTTGTCTGTCTAGAATGTCTTTCAGTATTCTTTGCAGGGTTGGTTTAGTGGTCATGAAGTTCTTCAACCTTTCTTTGTCATGGAAGTATCTTATTTCTCCATCCATTCTGAAGGACAGTTTTGCAAGGTATATCAGTCTGGCTTGGAAGTAGTTTTCCTTTAGGATCTGAAATACTTCACTCCATGCTCTTCTTGACTTCATTGTTTGTGTTGAGAAGTCTGCTGTGACTCTGATATGCTTCCTTTTATAGGTCATCTGTCTCTTCTCTCTAGCAGCTTTTAATATTCTGTCCTTATGTTGGATTTCTGGGATGTTCATTATTATATGTCTGGGTGTAGTTTTATTTTGTTTATGGTTATTTGGAGTTCTATATGCTTCACCGATCTGTATGTCAGTTTCTAATCTCATGTTGGGGAAAGTTTCAGCTATTACTTCTGTAAGTAGCCTGTTGATATCATTTGTGGTGTCACCTTCTTTTTCATTTATACCTATCAGTCTTCTGTTGTTTTTCTTTGCATCATCTTGCAACTGTTGAATTGTTATTTCCTGATTCTTTGTTATTTTTAAAATATCTTTCCTTTCCTGTTCACGAGGTGCAATCTTGTCTTTCAGGTCTGTAGTACTATCTTCACTTTCATTGACGTGGTTTTGCCAATTTTTGGTGGAATTTTTGATATACTGTATATCTCTTTGAATCTGCTTCATGCATTCTGTTTATTTCTTATATTGTTCATTCAGGGTTTCCATCTTTTTGCATTGTTCCTCTACTTTTTTAACTATGTCTTGTTTAGATGTGTTTAGCATTTCTTTCATTACATTTATCATTTCTTCTTTTACCTGAGCAATTATTTCTGATCTGAGTTCTTTTATAACTTTCCAGATTTGTTTCTTTACTTCAATTGTTATCTTTTCAGGCATTTCAGGTGTATGACTTACATTTTCTTCTGTGTCCATCTCTCCTAGTCTAGCCTGGGTTGAACTGGAAATTTGAGATTGCATTTTGTTCTTTCATTTTGTCATTTTCCTGTATTTCTGGGTTTTGAGTGATGTTTCAAAGCTTCGTCATGGGCTGGGAATATCCTGGCCCAGTTTTGGCTCCCGGGCAGACTGAGGTAACTGCTAGCTGCTTGGAGGTCCTGGGCATGGCCTGGTTAAGCCTGTGGGGACATGTAGTGCATCACCCTCTGTGATTTGGGATGTTGGGCATGGTCTTACCACCTGGGATTGATGTTCCAAGGCTTCTCTGTGCACTGCAATTCAACACGCACATGTTTGGCTCTGGGGAATGAATTCAGGCCCCACAAGCAATTTCTTTCAAGTTGCTTAGTCATTATTATACTTACTTTTATTTTGCTAATATTCCAAATATACTGCTTCTTAATTTTATTTTTTACCATTTTGAGTTATTTATTTTACAGGAAGGAAGATGAAAATTGTTTTATTATTTTCACATATCTCTTCACTTATCCAACAGCATAGTTCTTTGGCCACCTTTTTATTTCTGTATTATGTCTTTGGCCTCTGTGCTTTGTGGAATCCCAAATTCTCAGACCTCATGCCTTTTTTTCCCTGGTCCTTTTACAGGCCACCCATCCACAAATGTTTTTTTGGGAATCAAAATTTACTAAAGTCATCCTATATGTGAAACTATGTTGATTATGGCCTTAAATTCAATTAAGATTTAGAGATGGAGTGTTTTTTCTCAGCCTCATGAATCTTTGTATTGTTAAATTGAGTTTCTCGAGATTATGATTGAGGGATCTGTTGATATCTTAATATAAGTTCCACTGTATGCAACTGACTTCCTTTAACCCACTTAAGATATTTTTCAATATCCTTGGTGCTGAATTTATCTATATTCCCTACAAAGATAAAATTTCCAATTATAATGATACTAATTATTATGGCATTTTGCCATAAAGTCAAGTGAATTTTATATAATTCTTTTCAAATATTTATTTGATATTTACCTCCAATTTTTGTCAGTTCAATATTTCTTTTTGTTGTTGTTATTGTTTGGTTTTTGAGAGAGTCTTGCTATGTAGCCCAGGCTGGCCTTGAGCTCATGATCCTCCTACCTCAGCAACACAAGGAATAGGGTTACAAGTGCTGCCTCTAAGTTTAGTCCTTAGTCTTTCATTCATAGAAGTTTTATATTTATATTCTGTCTTTCCTTCTGTGTGATTTTGGGAGAGTCATTGCATTATCAAGGTATAAGATTTAATCAAACATTGACTGACATGTGGCTATAAATAAAAGCAAAATTCTACAAAGAACTAAATGGTTATTATGTGCCACAAAATAAAGGAATATTCATAATATTATATCAAGTGAAAGAGGCAAGTCACAAAGATGCATGTTGTGTTATACAACATGGAATATCTAGAATAAATTAATCTATATAGGTAGATATTAGGTCAGTGGTCCTCTATAAATACATATGTTATGTAACAAGGAATGTGACTGATAATGGAAAAAAAGTTTATTGAAAAAGAAATGTTTAAATTAAATATGGTGTTATATGCACAACTCTGTAGGCACAGTAAAACCATTTAATATTATACTACAAGTCAGCAAATTGTTTGACATATGAATCATTTCTCAATGAATCTTGTAGATGCATACATAATGTTTAAAACATTAAACGTTCTTAAAAAATGCTAAATCAAACAAGTTAGAAAAAAGCCATCACATAATATGATTCCATTTTTAACTTTTTTAAATTAGAAATTCCTAAACTTCACTTTCCTACTTGCATATAATTCTTAAATATTGATTTCTATTATTAAAACATCATTTTATTACTCAGTAATTGTTTTGTCATCCCTCAAATATCAATCTTATTGTTGCATCATTGTGAAGATTTCATTCTCTTCCTAAAACACATTTAAGAAGGTGTTCATGTTACAGTCAATGGAGCATACTACTCTGCACTTTTACATATATATTATGATATTATAATGCTTTATGTGTGCATACATCTTCCACCTGGATTCTAAACTCTATGAGGATGGTGACTGTGTCTTTTACATTTTGTGTTTGAACAATTTAGCCAATTTATGTGAAAGTATAAGCACTTTTAATATAAGCATGTACATTCATTATTCATGCCAATAGTTTGTGAACAGATACATTATGTTTTATGTATCTGTTCTTGGGAATAGATGAATGAACAAGCTCTCTTTCATGCCTTCTGATATTTCACATTGTATTATGCTTACAGAGCAATATAGCTGGACTATGTAATGCAGTGTCCTGAATATTAATATAAATTACTTTGGATCTAGACTGTGGAAAATGTTTAATTTCTTTGGGAGAGAAATAGTGTCAGAAATTATGTCCCAGAGGAAGAATTATGAGTTAAGGTTAAACAATGAATGTGTCAGCTATTTTTGACAGAACAGGTAAGAAGTTATTCAGGGAAAAAACAGCTGATGCAAAAATATAGAAATATGAAATCACTGAGTTTCAGAATTTATTTTGTGCATACTACAGATGAATGTTAAGAGGCTTGGTTTTCAGAGAATTTTAAGTCATGTTAAGGAATCTCTTCTTAACACTTTTGTCAATGGCACTGCATGAAAGGGGAAGGACAATGCATTTGTGTTCTAAAGACTAATTTTAGTCATAACAAGAAGAATGATTTATGGAAAAACAGGAATGACATTGGGGTATCTCTGTTAAATGTAATGAAACTCACAAAATACAGCAGATGAAGAAAAGAAAATGGGATTGAAAAATAGTTATTATGACTTTAAACAGACTTTCATTTGGAGTATTTTATTGCAATTCATTTAAGGATATCTTTACAGGAGGCATCTTAACTGCAACCAAGTTTTTCACTCACATACCATGTTAGTATCTAACATCCACTGTTTGCAGGTGACTCTAGCTTTATTACTGGGAACTCAGTGTTAAAATGTGAATAAAATTATTTTCTTTTGTCACAGGTTTATATTCTATGGAATGCAAAGAAATGAATTTTTAATGATGGATATCTTAAAGATTCAACAGACTAGGTCTGTAAAATTTTTATTACTTCCTAACACATCATAACTAGGTAAAAATGATGAGAATAATTCATAATTGCTCCTACTATATTTTACTTTCCCTTATTCCCTAATTTCAACAAATATTTTCTTCTTTGTCTCAGGTGATTAAAAGTGATTCTCATGAATAGGAGGATAGATTTATATATCTAATTAACTTTAGATGATAGAAAAATAGGACTCCTAAGTTGATATACTGCTGAAAGGTGGCATACTTTTCTTCTCCATGATACCCTTCAGTATTCATTTTGCCATGTTTGTGCCAGATTCTGAGAAGTCAGCATATAAAAAATGACACTAGACACTACTAGCATAGAAAATACAAAATAATAATATTGTGAAAAAATGCTAAAATCATTTAAAATGGAAATCAGCTGTACTTAGACTAGCCACAGTCATTAAGATTGATTTTAACTGCCTTTACTGTCTATCTTCATATTTCTTCTCTCACACCACAAAATTTAGTTTATGAATTACAACTGATTTTAGTTCGCTTTGACAAATACATTCTGTACATGTACATTGTAAAGATCCACAAAGGCAGACAAAAAATTCAAGTATTTTAGATATCACTTTATCAACTGAAAATTAATGGAACAATATTCTTCTTACAAAAAAATGCAAACTTAATAACAGCGTTGGGAACTATGTCTTTAATACAATGTTTGACTAGAAGCCTACTCATGTAAGTTATACTTTCTTTCTCTAACTGAAATTTATGCTAGACTTTTTCTAAACAAATGATAATTTGTCACACATAAATGATTTCAGATTTTAAATTTGCATTTGCAGAGAAAGTCCCAGAATGGTTTTTGGCAAACACTGATAGTTTGAAATCATAGTCAGTGACTGGACTGCCATTGGATGTTGAATATTTCTTGTAAACATGACCCAGGTTTATAAAAAGGCTTTTGCAATATATTCTGATTATTTTTTTCATTTTATATGCAAAGTAAATATGATCTCTATTCACCAGAAGTACAAGCATTAAGAAGAGATTTTTACAGCTATTCTTTATATATTATCATGTCAAAAAATATTGATTAATAATGAGAGATCATCATGTCATTTATGATTTCTAGTAAAGTTTCCATGTTGCTTTCCCTTGTAGGAGTAATAAAAATTATGGGAACAGTGCCATATTTGAGTGATATGTTTTGTGGTCTTATGCTAAGTTTAATCTTCATGATGAAGACCTCAGTTCTTCATAAGTAAAATTAAGACAGCAAAAATGAATCAAAGTTAGTAGCCATGATATGACATATTGTTTACAAATTATATGTGAATAATAAGATCATAAAATTTTGCATTTCTATATTATTTCAGTATTTTACAACTCATATATGTGTGTGTGTGTGTATATATATGTATATACATATATATATATATGTATATACATATATATATATATATATATATGTATGATTCACTGCATTTTAGTTTCTAACAGTAATGAAAATTAAAAGTTTAGTAATTCATTGATTGACATGATAGTACCATATGATCTAATCAAAAACAAAAGTTGAAACTCAGAAATATTTATATGCCTAACTCCTCTTACTCATGGTTTTCTATTTATGATGGATTTTGGAAGTTTTCCTGTACTTATGTGTGTATTTTGTAACAGTTTCATGTAGAAATTTAAGTTATAATTAAAACATTCATGTGAAGCTTTATCTTGTTTATTGACTTTTTTCCTTTAGGATTCCTTCCAAATATATTTTTTAATAAACCCTAGAAATGCCTAAATGTATTGCCTTAGCCTTTTCTAATCTCTAGCAGTTATCAGTTCCTAGGTAAACTCAACAGCTTCTAAAATATGCTAAAGGACGATATTTTTTCCTGGAATTGAACTCAGGATGTTGTGCTTGCAAGGCAGGCACTTATGCCACTAAGCTATATTCTCAACCCCTGCTAATGGACAAATTTTATTAGCCTGGTTTCCTGGATAGGATGAATCCTTTGCAGTGACTACACTTTTGTGTCTCATTGCTTTCACTGAGTTAATAGAAAAGTACATTATTCTTGTGTCAGTTTTTTTTCATGGCTAAGAGTGAAACAAATAGTTTAAAACCTATCACTTATGTTAGCAGCATGTGAATCCAAATGAAGGTTCATACATAAATATTAAAATATTTTAAAGTCACAAACACATAAATGAACCTAAACAAAAGGTGTGTTAACCAAAGATGCATTCATAGCAAACAAATGATGTTCAGTATAAATAATAAAATGTAACTTCCAGCTACCTTTTATAATCACTGGAAATGTCTTATAAATTTTAATGGAATGATCAAAAATAAAAAGAGTCATTGGCATTACAGAGATGGGATGTCTTAGCATGCAAGGATCTTCTGCTTCATTGGGTCTAAGAGCAAGTTTTCCATGATAAATCATTACGCTTATTTCTTAAATGCCTTCAATACTCAAACCTTACTTAAACACATAACCCAAAAGTCAGTCTATTAATGATGCTGGAAGTGGCTTAAATTAAACGCCTGTTGCTGTCTGACATAGTTAAAATTTGTTTTCATGTCAAAGCACAAACAACAAGGAGAATGAATTCCTTTTTACAGAACATAACAATATTTAAATAAAATATTTGCAATTAACAGTTTTCCTGTGCCAGAATTCAGTGCAAGAGTC